>SEYY01003278.1:30000-32500 GCA_009176605.1 Armadillidium nasatum
AGAATCTATCTTCTCCATTTATTTCTGTCAATCATCTTCCAGTCTTGTTCCTTCTTTGTAAGGCTTCTGCCACTGTCTCCATCTATCTCTTTCTCGGTCTTCCAGCCTTTCTCCTTCTCTCTGGTCTCCACTCCAACATCTCTCTCAACCTCTCTCATTCCTCCATTCTGTTCACATGTCAAAACCATCTTAGCTACGCACTGCATTACAGACTCCACCTACAATACCTCCCTCACAAGCTCACTCCTTATCTTATCTCTCAGCGATACTTCCCTGTTGACTCTGAGTACTATAATTTCTCTGTATTCACTGTCCAACTTTCCGAACGAACAGTATTATTTTTTTATTTTTTTATTTTTTTATTAGCACTTTCATTTCAATTATTATTTATCTCTCTCTTAGTAGCGGATATAGCATTTCCCCATGCTTTGAAAATCTTCATATTTTCTCCTTCAACTCTTCCAGAAATCTTCCTTATGCTTTCGAACACCATTTCCGAGTATTTAAACTTATTTGCCTGCTTTAATCTAGTCTCCTCCATGTTCGCAACTTTCTCTTTTATCTCCCTTGCTATTATCATTTATTTTGTTACTCTCCGTTTATCCTCATTTCAATTAAGCTTAGCACACCATTTCCCATATTCAAAGTTTCCTGCAGATCCTCAACTCATGATGTTATAACTGCCGCATTCTCAGCGTATATTCTCATTCAGCGTGTGTTCTCTATTCTCCCTTATGCATGTCGTTGTAAGACTACTGTCCAGATGCAATGTTAAGAGCAATTGTACCAGTACCCTGCCTAATCTCACCTCGGATTTCACTTTAAATTATCTCTCGTTTCCTCCTCCTCCTCCTCCTCCTTCTCAGCATACTTTTAAAAGCTGTTATTAATTTCCCCGGTATGCTGTACCTTGTGTCTTAAAATAAATACTCCCAAATATAATATTTAAATATACAAACATTAAATTCAAAGTGTTTGTTATAAGTTCCCCAATAGTTTACTTTATATTCTGTTAAGAAACAAATTTAGTATGTTGTAAGAACGTCTTGGGTAAACGAATAAGATACTCTTCATAACTAAATGAAAAAAATTAAAGTATTATGTTAATGGGAATAGAACAAAACTGAGCTCTAGTAAAATATAAGATATTTAAGTAAATATTTTTAAATTTTAAAAATATATATTATAGGAGTATCAGTAGCTGCGCTGAAGGTCATTCTGGGGTATGAAAAAAGCCATGGTGTTTATTTTGTGGGCTTTGGGACGGATGCTCCTGCATTATTTTCTAGCAATAGTTTAGTAATTTCTTATACTTATGGACTAAACAAATATGGAGTTCTTGGACTAAGAGATTTGAAGGTACTCGTAAAGATTATATTCATTCCGTATTCAAAAGTAAATCGATTATAAATCATGAAATAGTATTAATATTTTTATTTATTTATTATTTATGGATTTCTATATTTATTTTCAGAGACTTCCACCGAAAGGCGCGGAAATAATGGCAATGCCTGTGAAAATCAAAGGTGCCCCTGGAGCACCAGCAAGAGTAGCAGCACGATTACCATATTATTAAACCTTTTTGGCTTTCAACTGAAATATTTATATATATATATAATATATAATATATATATATATTATTATAATAGTATATATTTATATATATATATATATATATATATATATATATATATATATAATATATATATATATATATATATATATATATAATATATATATAAATATATATATATATATATATATATATATATATATATATATATATATATATATATATATATATATATATATATATATAATATATATATATATATATATATATATATATATATATATATATATATAATAATATATATATATATTAATATAATATATATATAAAGATAATTAATTTAATGAAAATTCTAATGATTAAAATAAAATCAAATATAGTAATAATAATAATAATAATAATATAATAATATAATAAAAATATAATAATAATAATAATAAAATAATATAATAATAATAATAATAATAATAATAAAAATAATAATAATAATAATAATAATAATAATAATAATAATAATAATAATAATAATAATAATAATAATAATAATAATAATAATAATAATAATAATAATAATAATAATGGATCAATAGAAATTTAAGTACATTTTTAAGTTTTGCGCGAAAATGATTTTGTTGATCTTTCTTTTTTATTTCGTCTGGGAGATTATTATATAAAATGGTGGAGGTGTAGCTTACTGCTTGTGGTGTTTAGTGAGGGTTTTTAGACTGTTGTCATTTCTTAAAATAGTAATAATAATAATAATAATAATAATAATAATAATAATAATTAATAATAATAATAATAATATAATATAATAATAATGATAAAAAATGATAATAACAATAAAATAATAAGTAATAATAAAAATAATAATAATAAATAAATATTTAAAAATAACAAACAACAAACAAAATAATAATAATAATA
>SEYY01003279.1:0-5000 GCA_009176605.1 Armadillidium nasatum
ATATATATATAATATATATATATATATATATATATATATATATATATATATATATATATATATATATATATATATATATATATATATATATATATATATATATATATATATATATATATATATATATTGGGAAGGAACTATCGAACGAAATCGCCGGAAGGAATCGTCGATACCAATATAATATCGATATCAATAAACCTAACGATTATAAATATATTATATTACTGTATTTCGAATTAATTTTTACATGGAATGAAAAATAACAACAATAACAATTGTAAAGTAAATAGAAATGTTAAAATAATTATATAATCTTTTATCTTTTAATCTTTATTCATTTTTTTCAGTTACAAAGTTTGTGCAAGCAAAAATCGTATACTTTATACGTATTAATAATACAAAACTGAAAAAGGACTTCATGGAGGGACGAATTCGTCCTTCGTGACCAATAAATTCACACAAAAATTAATATCAATCATTATTAAAAACAATAACAAAAATAACTATAAAAAATAATGTCTAACAATAATAACAGTAAAATATCTGTAAGGTAATAGTTATTACAATAATGAAGATAGCAAATAATAATATGAATAGGAATAATAACAATAGTAATAATAATAATAATTATAATAAGTAATAAAGATGATAATATTGATGATGATAATAATAATAGTAATTACAATAATAATAATAATAATAATAATAATAATAATAATAATAATAAAGATAATAATGATAATAATAATATGTAATAACAAATGTGATAAGATGACCATGATAATAATAATAGAAATTACAATAATTATAACAATAATAATAATTATAAAGATGATAATAATAATACTAATAATAAGGATTATGATAATAATAATGAATAAGAGGATAATGGTGATGATGATAATAATAATAGTAATTACAATAATAATAACAATAATAATAATTATAAAGATGATAATAATAATAACAATAATAATTATAATAATAATAATAGATGATAATAATAATAATACTAATAAAAATAATTATAATAATAATAACAATAATAATAATGAAAATAATAATTACAATATCATTACTAATAATAATAAGTAACATCAAAAATATAAGTAATAATTAAAGTATAATAACAATATTTATAATAATATTAATCATAAAAGTAATAATAGAGATATGGCTATATTAGTAACAATAATAGTAATAAAAAATTTTTTTAATCGCTAATATACTAGTAATTATTAGTAATAAAAATTATTGTTAATAATTAATAGAAATAATAATTATAGCAGTTTTGGCAAAGTTGGGAATAATAATAATATTATATATAATAATATTAATATAATAATAAAATGATAATTACAGCAGTTTTGGCAATTGGATAATAATAATAATATTATTAATTAATAATTAATAAAAATAATAATAATTATTAAAAATAAATATTATTACTAATATAATAATAATAATAATTATTAATAATAATTAATAAAAATAATAATTTTTTTTTTTTAAGTTTTTTGAATAATAATAATAATATTATTACTAATATAATAATAATAATTATTATAATAATTAATAAAAATAATAATTACAGCAGTTTTGGCAAAGTTGGGAATAATAATAATAATTATAATATTAAATAATAATTAATAATAATAATAATTAAAAAAAAAAAAAAAAAAAAAAAAAAAAAAAAAAAAAAAAAAAAAATAATAATAATAATAATTATTATAATATATAATATTATTATTAATTAATAATTAATAATAAAATAATAATTAAAAAAAAAAAAAAAAAAAAAAAAAAAAAAAAAAAAAAAAAAAATAATAATAATAATAATTAATATAATAATAATTAATTAATAATAATAATGAATAAATTAAGCAGTTTTGGCAAAGTTGGAATAATAATAATAATATTATTATATTATTAAATAATATAATAATAATAATAATTAATTTTATTAATAATTAATAAAAATAATAATTGCAGCAGTTTTGGCAAAGTTAGGAATAATAATAATAATATTATTACTAATATAATAATAATAATAATTATTATTAATAATTATAAAATAATAATTACAGCAGTTTTGGCAAAGTTGGGAATAATAATAATAACATTATTACTAATATAATAATAATAATTATTATTATTAGCATTGAGAAAAGACTGTTTTCATTTGGGTGTTAATAGATGGTAACTCTGAAAGGTATTGTTCAAACCTATGCTCTTATGATAAGGATTCATGTATTGACTTTGCACAACGAACTCTATTCTGCACCAATCATCTGAAACATTATTATTATTTTTATTATTATTATTAAAATTATTATTTTTATTATTATTATTATTAAAAGAGAAGATGAAGAAAAAGAAGTTTTGAAGAAAAAAAAAAGAAGAAGAATTTAAAAGAAAAAGAATAAAAGAGAAAATAAGAAAAATATGGAAAAAGAATAGAAGAATAATTTAAAAAAAAGAAGAAAAAAAATTAGAAAAAATAAAAAATAAAAAATAAAATGAAATACAATTAATAAATTTATCTTTCAGCTCTTCACAACAACACCTGCATAAATGAATAAATAGAATAACCTTATCAACATACGAGAAACCTCAAAAAATCGCTGACGTTGTTTATCTCTCCAATGTTAATATAGAAAACAAACGAATAGACAATTTAAAAAAAAAAAAAAAAACAAACAAATTTCGACAAATTTTACATCTTGTCTAAGTTGATACTATTTTTCTGACCAAAAATAAGGACGTTTCTGAACATTTTCCTCCCCCCCCCCCCAAATACCCTGCTCGGAAGGGTTTTAAGGGATGTATAAATAAGGGTGATTTTTAATATAAAGAAGAAATACGATTGTTGTTTTCAAAAACAAGTCATATGGTTTATTAGTTAAGAACATTCTACAAAAAAAAAAAAAAAAAAAAAAAAAAAAAATTGCTATCTAATTTAAACAAAAGTTGGATAAAATACTATTATCCGTCCCAATTCACCCTCTAAAAAAAATCGGGACACGGCTTAAAAACATCGGGACTGTCCCGATAAAATCGGAACAGATGGTCACCTTAATCTTGCCTTTTATTTACTGCAAATGGAATGAAAATTAAGAACAAATATTTAAATTTTCACTCCACTGGTTTTGCCATTGCACGATCCCACAAATTACCACAAACAAAATTGGACCCTTCTATTATGAAACAGCTATTTTATAGGAAGAAAAACGCCTCCTTCGGTAACTTACCAAATATTTTTTGGATCATTTCGTGAGAAATGGTTCTTGGAACAACATCAACATTTCCTTCGTGTTGCAGCGTCACTAATAGGTACACAAATTTATCCTTACAAAGTTTTCTCATAAGTTTAGAATACCTATATTTTAAAAATAAATAAAGTAATTAATTAAATTTGTTTAGTAAAAAAGATATTTTTAGTGTTATTAATTTTGAACTGATTTTATATAATAACTTAACTAGTTTAAACTAGTTCAGGATTTTTGGGACGCGGTTTTGACTGGTAAAAAAAGTCTAACGGGATTTTGATCTGCGATTTCAAATCACTCCACTTAAATTGACTTCACGCTTTTTAATGATTTTGGGGGGTCCCGTGAACCCCCCAAAATCGGTATCAGAAAGTTACCTAAGTTTGCAGAATTACTACATTCGCCTCACTCTCTTTCCTGACCCATTTTTTGCGGTTCAACCCGGCTGAAATCGGTTCGAGTAGGGAGGCAACTGGCAGGGGGTCCTCGGGGGTCCGTGAACCGACAAAAATTGCAATGTTGCACGCAATTGTAGAAAAGACCGTTAGGTTTTTTTTTTTCCAGTCAAAGGCGCGTCCCAAAAATCCTGCACCTGCGTAAGTTGCGTCCCTTACTACTGTAGTATTAATTTTGAACTAATTTTACATTATTACTTAACTAGTTTACATTAGAAATAATGGTTTAAATATATTGTATTGCCATACCTATCTTGTTGGAAATTCAGAATACTTAAAATGATAACATTAATAAGAGAATAAAGGTATAAAAATATGTTAATTAAAGAATAAACCAGATCTGAGCCAGTAAATATGTTGCAGCTCCAACAGTGACTCTTGTTAATGCTCCATCATTTTTAAATTGCCCAGCTCCTACTAAAGCTTCGGACACAAACCTTTGTTCAAAGATTTCCCACCCTCTCTCTGCTTCCCTTGAAAGAGATTAACATACATTTCTCTATCCTCAATTTCAAGTACGGTTTGAACACCCCTTTCCCACCCTATCTCTGCTTCCCCTGAAAGAGATTAACATACCTTTCTCTATCCTCAATTTCAAGTACGGTTTGAACACCCCTTTCCCACCCTATCTCTGCTTCCCCTGAAAGAGATTAACATACCTTTCTCTATCCTCAATTTCAAGTAGGGTTTGAACACCCCTTTCCCACCCTATCTCTGCTTCCCCTGAAAGAGATTAACATACCTTTCTCTATCCTCAATTTCAAGTAGGGTTTGAACACCCCTTTCCCACCCTATCTCTGCTTCCCCTGAAAGAGATTAACATACCTTTCTCTATCCTCAATTTCAAGTAGGTTTGAACACCCCTTTCCCACCCTATCTCTGCTTCCCCTGAAAGAGATTAACATACATTTCTCTATCCTCAATTTCAAGTACGGGTTTGAACACCCCTTTCCCACCCTATCTCTGCTTCCCCTGAAAGAGATTAACATACCTTTCTCTATCCTCAATTTCAAGTAGGGTTTGAACACCTCCTTTCCCACCCTATCTCTGCTTCCCCTGAAAGAGATTAACATACCTTTCTCTATCCTCAATTTCAAGTACGGTTTGAACACCCCTTTCCCACCCTATCTCTGCTTCCCCTGAAAGAGATTAACATACCTTTCTCTATCCTCAATTTCAAGTACGGTTTGAACACCCCTTTCCCACCCTATCTCTGCTTCCCCTGAAAGAGATTAACATACCTTTCTCTATCCTCAATTTCAAGTACGGTTTGAAC
>SEYY01003279.1:10000-17500 GCA_009176605.1 Armadillidium nasatum
GAATGTTCCGTTAGAAATGGATGTGGGGTTGATCTGTGCCAAGGAATAGGCCCTGTTTCCCATTGGTTTTGCCAATATGAATGAATTTCCATTTCCTGCCTTTAAAAATAATCTGAAATTTTAAAAAAAAATGGGGGTTATGGTAGAGACCTGAAGAGCAATTTTTCTGGTTCCGGAAGTGCTAGAATTATTTTGATTTTCTAAATAGTGGCGACCAGATATTTTTTAAAGAAGTGGGAACCGAAACCAAGTATTTCAAAAAGTTGGAAGGGTAGTATTACTTTCGAACTTGAAATTAGAAAGTCCTTTCTTAGCTATGTCAACACAAATTTCATTTCAACATCGAAAGCACTTTCTATTTTCATTGAATGAATGAAAGAATAATAAAAGTGAATTGTGACAAACGGGGTATCAAACGGGGTATCAAACGGGGTATCAAACGGGGGTATCAAACGGGGTATCAAACTATCAAACTCAAACGGGGGTATCAAACGGGTATCAAACGGGGGTATCAAACGGGGGTATCAAACGGGGTATCAAACGGGGGTATCAAACGGGGTCAAGATCAAACGGGGGTATCAAACGGGGTATCAAACGGGGTATCAAACGGGGGTATCAAACGGGGGTATCAAACGGGGGTATCAAACGGGGGTATCAAACTGGGGTATCAAACGGGGTATCAAACGGGGGTACCTACTGAACAAGCCTACTTTAAATTCCTGTATAAAAACGAAAATATGCTAGATTAAAAGCCTAGAAATTCTCCAGGTGAACATAACACTCTCTACACCAAGTAGGGGAAGTCATTTCATTACTTGATAATGGTAAAGGAGTTAATGTTAGGAAGTTGTCAGAACTTTTGATATATCGAACTTTCGATTTATTGATATATCGATATAGCTAATATATATAATATATATATATATATATATATATATATTATATATATATATATATATATATATATATATATATATATATATATATATATATATATATATATATATATATATATATATATATATATATGACTTACATCACTGGCCAGTGCCAATAAAAAAAAAAATAAACAAAGATAAAATAATGCTGAAAAGCTTTGAACTATTCACTCTAGTTAGCCTACCTTCTTCCGAGTATCGAATCGAAAATTCGAAATACCGGGCACTGGGCACTGGGCACTGGGCAGTGAGCAGCACGGGCTTTTGCCGGCGGCTTCAAATCACGTGACACTTTCCTCTAGGCCTCTATTATTTTAAAGATTTTGATTGGTTAATTCTGTCACATGACAAATACACATGCGCAAATCGACTGACAACAAAATTTTAAAAACAAAAGAAGTTAAGGAAGTGCAACATTTATAAAAATCTTCTAAAAATTTTAAATTTATATTAAAAAAAATATCATGAAAGCCTCTAAAGAGGCGAAATTCTCGTATTTTTGCTTACGAAGGAAGGGTTTGTCTCGTACACGGTAAATAATGCTGGTTTCGCGATGTACGAGACAAATCTCGTACGTCTACCATCCCTGTTTCAGCTTATAAACGACGAGTAGTTTCATTCTGTACGATAAGTTCAATTTCTAAACATGGCCAACAAAGACATCTTATTGTACGATGTTTTCATGCTTAACTTTAGTAAATAAAATAAATAAACAAATAAATAAAATCGGCATCTTTGACAGTAAAACTTTAATTAAAATTTACATTATTTTGTTTATTTATTTATTATTATTAAAAAAAATAAAATAAAAATGACATTACTGATTATGATTTTTTCTCTTGGAAATAGTTAATTTGAAAATGAATATTTTTATTTAAAGTAGGCCCATATTACTGAAAATTTAGATATCTCTCTTTCTCTCTCTCTCTCTCTCTCTCTCTCTACACACACACACACACACACACACACACACACACACACACACATATATATATATATATATATATATATATATATATATATATATATATATATATATATATATATATATATATATATATATATATATATATATATATATATATATATATATATATATATATATATATATATATATATATATATCGAATTTATTTTTAGATTGAATGAAAATTAATAACAATGACAAGAGTAAAGTATATAGAAATGTGAAAATAATTATATAATCTTTTATCTTTTAATTTTTATTCATTTTTTTTTTCAGTTGCAGAGTTTGTACAAACAAATATTCGTTTACTTTATATGTATTAATACAAAACTGAAATGGACTTCATGGAGGGACGAATTCCGTCCTTTGAGCCCAATAAATTAATACAAAATTAATATCAATCATTATTATGACTAAGAAACAAACATTGGATACTTTAATATTTTTATTTATTTATTTTTTTATTTTTTTATTTTTATTTTTTATAAGTCGTACTCTTAACCTAAACTTCCTCCTTAGAGATAATAATGAAAATAACAATAAAAAGTTATTAATAATAATAATAAAAAGTTATTAATAATAATAACATTAATAATAATAACAATAATAATAACAATAATAACATTAAAATATCTACAAACTGATACTTATTACTTATTACAGTAAATTACAAGAAAATAGCAAATAATAGGGATTATAATAATACTAACAATAATAATAAAAACAAGCATTAATTACAATAACACTAATATTAATAATAATAATAATAATAATAATAATAATAATAATAATAATAATAATAATAATAATAATAATGATAATAACGATAATAATAATAATAATAATTATAACAATAATAATATACTAAAAATAATATTGACAATAATAATAATAATAATAGCAATTATAATTATAATAATAATAACAATAACAACAAAAATAATAATAAACAGTCATAGCAGTAAAGATTGAAAGAAAAATGACAAAATAATAATTTTAATAGTAATAATAATGATAATATAATATTAATAAAATAAAAAAAAAAAAAAAAAAAAAAAAAAAAAAAAAAAAAAAAAAAAAAAAAAAAAAAAATATTAAAATAATAATAATAATAATTAATAATAATTAATCATCATTATTAAAATAATGATAATAATAAAAATGATGATGATAATAATAATAATGATAACTAACATAGTTATTGAAGTAAAAAATGAAGTAAAACATGACAATATAGTAATATTTATCGTAATAATAATAATGAAATATAATAAGAAAGATATGGCTTTATTCGTAAAAATAATAATAGTAGCCAAAATGGGTAAAATTATATCAATAATAATAATAATAAGTAATAATAAAGAATATAATGATAATAATAATAGTAATTAGAATAATAATAATAATTATAAAGATGACAACAATAATACTAATAATAATAATGATTATAAAGATGGTAATAATAATAATAATAATTAATAATAGTAATAACAATAATTAATAATAATAATAATTATAATAATTACAATAACAATACTAATAATAATAATAATAATAATAAGTAACATCATAATATCAGTAATTAACATAAAAAGGACAATATTTATAATAATATTAATCATAAAAATAGTAATAGAGATATGGATATATTCGTAACAATAATAGTAATAATAAAAAAAACTTTAATTATTACCGCTAATAATAATAATAATAATAATAATAATAATAATAATAATAATAATAATAATAATAATAATAATAATAATAATAATAATAATAATAATATTAAAAATAATAATAATAATAATAATAATAATAATAATAATAATAATAATAATAATAATAATAATAATAATAATAATAATAATAATAATAATAATAATAATTATTATTATTATTATTATTATTATTATTATTATTATTATTATTATTATTATTATTATTATTGGGAAAAGACTGGTCTCATTTGGATGTTGATTGATGGCAATTGTGAAATCGTTTGTTCTCAAGATATAAGGATTGATTTATTGACTTCGCAAAACTAACTTTATCCTGCACCAATCATCTAAAACATTATTATTATTTTTATCATTATTATTATTAATATTATTATTAAAAAACGAAGAAGGATAAGAAATGAAGAAGAAAAATAAAAAAAAATAAAAAAAGAAGAATTAAAGGAAAAAAGAAGAAAAAAATAGGAAGAAAAGAAAAAAAAAGGAAAAAAAGAAGAATAAAAAGAAGAAGAAAAATAAAAATATTAATAAATTTATCTTTCGACTCTTCACAACCACACCTGCGTAAATGTATAAATAGAAGAACTTTATCAACATACGAGAAATAATTTTTAAAAACAATATTTTTGAAATTCTGGAAATGGTAATTTTGGTGTTTTTATGTGTATATATTGCATAAAAAATAAAATAAAAGTGTTGTGGAATTTTACTTATTAATAAAACACTTTTGAAACACAACAAAGAATTGCATCGCAATTAAAAACTCAAATAACGACAAAAAGTTATTATTTTATTAATCTCTTATTAATTCATGTATCATTTCAATCAAATCGATCATATTTCAAAAAAAAATAAAATAAAAATAAAAATAAAATAAAAATAAAATAAAAAGAAAATACTACTGAAGACGTTCATGCTTCTTAAAATTAAAAACAAATTTAAATCTTTATTAATTACTGATAATTCAAACAAAAATGGGCGGGGCTTCATATTAAACTTGCGAAGTTACTTTCGGAAATGAAACTTTATTAGAGAAAGCAACGAAAACATTATTTGATAAACATTTATTGATATAACTTTTATGTAATACATATATATATATATATATATATATATATATATATATATATATATATATATATATATATATATATATATATATATATATATATATATATATATATATATATATATATATATATATATATATATAGGCTTAGGTGGAGATTGTTTCTGAGTTTCGATATTTTTTTATGTCGATATTTTATTTTAATCGATACTATATCCCTAAAAGAATTTTAGTTTGCGTTTTATTTACATTGTGGTCGGATGTGGTTCTTGTGTAGGTTAGGCCTCTTTTACGGCAACTTCTTGTGTAGGTTAGGCCTCTTTTACGGCAACTTCGGTAGTTCAGGTTATGATAAGTCGAATTAGGTTCTGCTAGAAAAGTAAGTAATAATAATTGTGTTTATGTCTAGTAATAGTACCTCTGGCAACTCTCTTGTTTACGATAGGCTTCTCCGATATTTTCGATTTTCGAATATTTTTTAACAATCGAAACTCAGAAACAATCTCCACCTTTACCATATATATATATATATATATATATATATATATATATATATATATATATATATATATATATATATATATATATATATATATATATATATATATATATATATATATATATATATATATATATATATATATATATATATATATATATATATATATATATATATATATATATATATATATATATATATATATATATAATATATATATATATATATATATATATATATATATATATATATATATATATATATATATATATATATATATATATATATATATATATATATATATATATATATATAATATATATATATTTTTTTATTAATTTTTTTATTAAAAAAAAATTAAGAAAATTAATTTTAATGTGTAACTATAATAAAATGAAAATTAATAAAAAACTAAGAGAAATTTTTTTTTTTTAAAAAAAAAAAGAAAATTTAAAAAAAAAAAAAAAATTTTTATTAAAAAAAAAAAAAAAAAAAAAAAAAAAAAAAAAAAAAAAAAAAAGAGCAGCTTATCATGCTCCAAAATGATGATACAGAAATTCTTAAAAAATAAAAAAGGTTGTTAACTTTGAGAGACTACAAAAGGAGCGGAATTTTAAAACATTAATGTTTTTTTTTTTTTTTTTTTTTTTTTTTTTTTTTTTTTTTTTAAAAGTCAAAATTAACTTTGCCTCTGCAACAAGTAACAATTTATTATTATTATTATTATTTTATTTATTAATTTATTAATTTATTTTTTTTACTTTTATTCATTTATTTCTTTTTTTTCCTTTACTTACTACTCCCGTTATTCTTGAGAATAATGTTGTTTTAAATATTATATTCCATTATTATAATTACTGAATATTTTACTATAACTTTTATTAATATTTTGATAGTAATAGTAGTATGTTTATTATTATTATTATTATTATTATTATTATTATTATTATTATTATTATTATTATTATTATTATTATTATTATTATTATTATTATTATTATTATTATTATTATTATTATTATTATTATTATTATTATTATTATTATTATCATTTCTATTACTGTTATATTCTCATAAATGTTTCTATTAGAATTATCAGTATTATTAATATTCTTCATATAATTTAAATCCGCCAATTGTAAGTTAATATTAGTATTAGTGAATATTATATAAAGTGGTACAGTGGTAAGGTGTAACCTATACTAAAAGTAGTTCAATGTTTTGGGATAGGCCTATCAAGCCACCAACTGATTGCCTTGCTCAAGAAACTCATGTCTTGTTGGAGACAGCTGACAGGTGCTAGCACCTACAGGAGTATGGTGAGAAAGGTGAGATTAGTGAATATTAGTATTAGGGAATAACAAAGCAGGTATTATTATTTTTATTTTTATTTTTATTATGTTATTATTACTGCTACAATATTATGAATTAATAATAGGAGAAAAAATCCTTACATTTTCAGTTATCTCTATATTGTTGATACTAAAAATTATCGGAGAAATAGAATCAGTAGTTTGATTCGTAATCAATGTTACTAGAATCATCATTTCTATTTTATTATTATTATTATTATTATTATTATTATTATTATTATTATTATTATTATTATTATTATTATTATTATTATTACTCTTATTATTACAATTAATATTATTGTTGTTCCTATTATTATTATTATTATTATTATTATTATTATTATTATTATTATTATTATTATTATTATTATTATTATTATTATTATTATTATTATTATTATTATTATTATTATTATTATCCCTTTCATTATTACAATTAATATTATTGTTCTTTCTATTAATATCATTACAATTTATTAGTAGTAGTATTAATAGTGTTTTTATTTCTATCCCTCTCATTATTACATTTAATATTATTGTTATTCCTATTAATATTATCATTACTATTTATTATTATTATTATTATTTATTATTATTATTATTATTATTATTATTATTATTATTATTATTATTATTATTATTATTAGTGGTGGTAGTATTCGCGGTAACTGTCGTATTTCGGTGGTATGTTATAAAAGAGACAGTTTCTTATTCCGATTTCATAGACAGTTCCCAACACTATTTATCGAACAATAAAAGACCGAATTCTGCTGAATTACAAATATCCTTAGTTAAAATTTTTTTATTTTAAACCTTCACTATTTGTTTACCTACCTCTATAAACCCCAAAAGAAATTCACAAGAAACCCTCTCTCTCTCTCTCTCTCTCTCTCTCTCTCTCTCTCTCTCTCTCTCTCTCTCTCTCTCTCTCTCTCT
>SEYY01003279.1:27500-30000 GCA_009176605.1 Armadillidium nasatum
TAAATAATTTTTCCTATTGCAGAGACCATGAAATCGGGAGAAAAAAAATTTTTGCAGTATTTTTAAAACTGGTTTTATTAAAAGTTTCACTCAAATATAAAAGTGGAAAATAATAATTGGAATTTAAAATAAATATGCAAATATTTAATTCATTCCGAGAGCCACACCTACTGATTCAGTGGACAGTAGTTTCCAGAACCCCCTCCCCCCACACCCCCAATCCTGATATTTATGTGCATATGAAGTTACAAAAAATACTAATACACATGTGAGTAATTTTTATTTATTGTAATCAACGCAATTTTTCTAGTTTGCTTTACTCTTTACATGATATGTATTCTTACGTGTGTAAAATAATTTCATAATTAAAAAAATTTATCCTTGAAATTTTTTTTTTCCTCGAATCTCTTTTGCCATTGTTTAGGAGAAACAATGTTCGATAAACTTATAATATAATAATCTATCATTATGAAATGTGACGTCACTGGAAGCATCCTAACAATTAGAATTTGTTTTTAGGTTGGGTCAATTGTCTCCACGTGAATATTATAATTATTATTATTATTATTATTATTATTAATTATATATTATTATTATTATTATTATTATTATTATTATTATTATTATTATGTTATTATTATTATTATTATTATTATTATATTATTATTATTATTATTATTATTATTATTATTATTATTATTATATTATTATTATTATTATTATTATTATTATTATTATTATTATTATTATTATTATTATTATTATTATGTTTATTATTATTATTATTTATTATTATTATTATTATTATTATTATTATTATTATTATTTATTATTATTATTATTATTATTATTATTCATTATTATTATTATTATTATTATTATTATTATTATTATTATTATTATTATTATTATTATTATGGTTATTATTATTATATATTACTTATTATTATTATTATTATTATATTATTATTATTATTATTATTATAATTATTAATTATAATTATCATTATTTTATTATTATTATTATTATTATTATTATTATTATTATTATTATTATTATTATTATTATTATTATTATTATTATTATTATTATTATTATTATTATTATTATTATTATATATATATAAATTATTTAATATATAAGTTAATAAATAATAATAATAATAATAATAATAATAATATTGAAGCACTTGCTATTCAAATTAACACCAAACAAATTAACAAAATATAGTCGGAATATACAGACCACCAAACTCTTCTAGAAATGATTTTATAAACGCTCTAAATACTTTAATTCAAACCCTATTAAATAATTCAAATGTTTTGATTGCTGGGGACTTTAAGATAGATATTCTGAAAAAATTTATATCATTAGGATCTGAAGGTAAAAATTTATATCAGAAATCTCTAACTCTACTTCGTGGCGTTCCCACTTTAACTCTTAATTCTGATATTCTTTTCTTTAATTCGTCATTAAATTTATATTCATTATATACTGTATATATTCATTATATAATAATATTTTTTGATTTTATTCAATTTAACACTTCCATCATCTTTTAGAAACGCTTTAATTTGCAGCATTATTTTCTTATATTTATCTTAATCCCTTTTTTAGGAGCATCCCCCCTGGGGTTTAAAAAGCGAGAAGTTGCCATAAATCATCAGTACCAATGTATTACTCTTGTTTAATAATTAAATTATTACCATCAATATTAGCAATTTCATTACCTAATTTAAAATCAATACTTTCTTCAATCGATTTAATACCAAACGCATTGTCATATTTAATGTAAAATGATACTGTTTTCAAATACTTATTAGATATCTTTCCTAAATTTAATGTAAGATGATACTGTTTTCAAATACTTATTAGATATCTTTCCTAAATTTAATGTAAGATGATACTGTTTTCAAATACTTATTAGATATCTTTCCTAAATTTAATGTAAGATGATACTGTTTTCAAATACTTATTAGATATCTTTCCTAAATTTAATGTAAGATGATACTGTTTTCAAATACTTATTAGATATCTTTCCTAAATTTAATGTATCATACTAAGATGTATTAAGAAAAGAAGGTGAATCTTCAATAGGTAAAGGAGTTCTACTAGTAATTATAGCAGGTTAACTTTGAAGTATTTCCTTTTGATGCATAGTTAAATCTTTAATCGTTCGATTAATGGCTGAAGTAGTTTAATAATATCTTGATAGATATCTTGTTCACTCAATTTCTCTTCTAAAAATCGTTTCTGAAGTTTCTTTCCAATATTTACTAAGTTGGATTTTTGTTCTACTTTAACATATCCCATTTATTATAAAAAAAAAAAAAAAAAAAAAAAAAAAAAAACAACAAAAAAACAAAACAATAAACAAAACAGTTAAACAAGAAACAGTTGGAAACAATGTTGGAAACTCAGATAACTTCCTTACACCGATTTTTTGACATTCACGGGGCTTCACATGAAACCCTTCCTCATTTTCGATGGATTGAACCT
>SEYY01003279.1:45000-50000 GCA_009176605.1 Armadillidium nasatum
AGCATTATTTTCTTATACTTATCTAAATCACTTTTTAGGAGTATCCTCTGGGGTTTAGAAAGTGAGAAGTTTCCGTAAACCATCAGTACCTATGCATTGTTCTTGTTTAATAATTAAATTACTACCATCAATTTTAGCAATTTCATTACTTAATTTAAAATCAATACTTCCTTCAATCGATTTAATAATACCAAAGGTGTTGTCATATTTAGTGTAAGATGATAATTATTTTCAAATACGTATTCAGATATCTTTACTGATTTCAATGTATCATACTAAGGATATACTAAGGAAAGAAGGTGGAATCTTCAAATGAACTAAAGGAATTCTACTTGTAATTATAGTTGGTTGATTTTGAAGTTTTTCCTTTTGATACATAGTTATTATCCTTAATCGTTCGATTTAAGGTTGAAGTAGTTTAATATTTTCTTGATAGATATCTTGTTCACCCAATTTCTCATCCAGAAATCTTTTCTGAAATTTCTTTCTAATATTTTTGTTTTACTTTGACAAATGACATTTATTATAGAATAAACAAACAGTAAAACAACAAATAAAACAGTTAAGCAGGAAACAACAAGCCGTTTGGCGTTCTATATTTCCGTTAAGTCTTTTACATTTATCCAAGATGTCGAATCATTTCCATTTTAACCAATATTTTCCTTTTTTTTTCTTTTTAATATTTTTCCAATCTCAAATAATTCATTTTCATATTTCACCATTTCTTGTTCATAAAAACTTCCGATTATCTCTTTGTTATTCATGTCTCTGATTTTGTAAGTTTGTGAGTGAGTTAGTGTGTGTGTGTGTGTGAGAGAGGGAGAGAGAAAGAGAGAAAGAATGAGAGTGAGTGAGTGAGTGAGAGAGAGAGAGAGAGAGAGAGAGAGAGAGAGAGAGAGAGAGAGAGAGAGAGAGAGAGAGAGAGAGAGAGAGAGAGAAAGAGAGAACGAGAGAAAGAATGAGTGAGTGAGTGAGTGAGATAGAGAGAGAGAGAGTGAGAGAGAGAGAGAGAGTGAGTGAGTGAGAGAGAGAGAGAGAGAGAGAGAGAGAGAGAGAGAGAGAGAGAGAGAATGAGTGAGAGAGAGAGAGAGAGAGAGAGAGAGAGAGAGAGAGAGAGAGAGAGAGGGAGAGGAGAGAAGAGAGAAAGAATGAGTGAGTGAGTGAGTGAGTAGAGAGAGAGAGAGTGAGTGAGTGAGTGAGTGAGTGAGTGAGTGAGTGAGTGAGAGAGAGAGAGAGAGAGAGAGAGAGAGAGAGAGAGAGAGAGAGAGAGAGAGAGAGAGAGAGAGAGAGAGAGATGAGTGTTTAAACTTACCAAAATAGAGAAGCGAATCATTGTTTTCAATTCTTCAACATATAATAAATATTTCTTCTCTAAAGTTTTGAAGAAATCCTTTTCTAAAATCTTTGTATTTTCTGCTAATTCTTACACTATCAATTATTTTAAAATAAAGGCTGAATAAAACTTTCCTATTATTATTATTATTATTATTATTATTATTATTATTATTATTATTATTATTATTATTATTATTATTATTAGTATTATTATTATCTATTAATTAATAAGTTTATTAACTTTAGGAATCTTTATTTAGGAGTTAGAATGAAATAGCTTTCGGAGATGGGATCATTTCCCGATGATTTAAACACTGGATAAAACTTTAGTCCATCCTCCTCTTCTAATCAAATCAAACCTTGCACCAGTCGCCTATAAAATAATAATAATAAATAATAATAATAATAATAATAATAATAATAATAATAATAATAATAATAATAATAATAATAATAATAATAATAATAATAATAATGATAACATAATTTTTAATAATAATAATAAATAATAATAATAAAATCAATAATTAAAAAAAATAATGATAAAAAATAATTTAAAAATAAAAATAAAATAAATAATAATAATAAAATAATAATAATAATATAATAATAATAATAATAATAATAATAATAATAATAATAATGAAAGTTTCATTCAGCTTTTATTTTAAAATAAGTTATAATTTTAAAATAAAATTTTTTAATCTTCTAGTTGCTGACCGATTTCGTCCATCAACTTCCGATATCATCAGAGCTTGGATTCTTGGAGATGGAATGATTTATTTTAAGATTTTTATGACAAAAGTTAAGACTATAAATTTTGAAAAAATTATAAAAGAAATTTAGTTTTAGTGGTTCACATTGAGGAGTGTAGAATTTAAAATAAAGGAGAATATAGGCTGGTAATCTCCTATCTGTTAATCAATCTGTCGCGAAACCAAAAAGTGTCGACTTAACGTCAGCAACAGAAACACGATTAAAACTAAGTAGCTATTAATATATAATATTCGAAGTTGGAAAACCAGTCAGCAATTAGAAGAATGAAAAATCTTTTGAAAAATTGGAAGAGAAATTTTAACATATAATAATAATAACAATAATGATTATAATAATAAAAATAGAAATAAAAATAAATAATAATAATAATAATAATAATAATAATAATAATAATAATAATAATAATATAATAATTATAATAATGAAAATAGAAATAAAAATAATGATAATAATAATAACTAAAGTAGTGTATTTTTCATTGCTGTGACTGTTTGGAGTTGTCATAATAGTTTTCCATCAATGTGGGTTTGATCAAGAAAAATATTTTTTTAATTTGCACCAATGAAATAAAAAGAACTAATTCCGAACATTAACTGAACAACACTTGATATAATTTATGGTGTTCTCTCTTCATTGATACAAGTGGAAAGGTTTCAGAAACTATGTTCTCTAGTTGTCCCTTTTCTTGAGGCTTTTAAAACGCCTTTTAATTTTCGTAACTCAACTCTTAATACAAATGTCGATTTGTATTTTTGTTATGTCTCTCCTGTACTTTTTATTCAGACATTATCTAAGAGTCTGTCAGAGCTTTTATAAATAGCAATAATAATAATAATAATAATAATAATAATAATAATAATAATAATAATAATAATAGCAATAATAGTAATGAAAACCAAATACAGATAGGATAGATAGAAAAGTTTAAGAATTTCTAATTAAATTAAACTTTTGTTTTTAATTAAATAGACTAATTTTTCCCATAGCTTACCATATAATTTTCTTGTTTCTTCGTGTGAAAGTGGTCTGGGAGGAGTATCATGTCTACCAACAGGAACCTCAAACTGTACAGTGCATAAAAAATACAGAAACTTCTTCTTGCACAACTGTTTCATAAGTTTAGAATATCTGGGAAATGAAAAGACAAACATTTACATTTTAGTAATACTTAAATAATAATAATATTATGGCTTTCATAATTCATAGAAGTTATATGTTGTTAAGCTATTTGGATCTAAAATATAGATAAAAGTGATAATATTAAAACGTATGCAAATAAAATTATTTCAAACCTTTTCCACTGAAACATTTTGATCCCAACTCGAGACTTAATAATTACATCAACATAATCTAAATTAAAAAATACAATTATGAAAATTTAAAACACTTTCAAAATTCATTTTACATCACAATAAATCAGCGTACGATTTTTTTTTTAATAAAAAAATTCCCCATTTCACGGGCTTTGCCTTTTTTCGTGGAGATGAACTTTTCTAGGTAGTATATACCTAGAATCTCCAGGTGGGATCGAACAGGGTCCCTCAAGAGCGAGAGTCGATCTCTCTCTACCGTTTGTGCCACTATAAAATGTTTACAATTTATATAGTAAGTATTTAAACGTAACTACAGTTAAAAATTATTATTGCAACATTTCATTGTCTGTATCAATGCTCCTATAGACCCTTAAGATACGTTAGACAAAGTGGGACACTGAACCATCTATGGAATGAGTGCAAATTTTTTTTTTTTTTTTTTGTCTAACTGAAAAATTTTAAATTGTAATATAATTTTATTCATTTATTCATACTTTTTAAATTTTGTTTGGAATAGATATTCTATATTTTACTCAATTTCCAAGTTACCTTAACATTAATTCATTTTTCTTAAGAGGATTGCTAAAAAAAATCATTTTGTTAAATTTAGTAGTAATGTAACAACATTCAATGTCATTTAAATTTAATTTAATGATATAATTTAAACTAATAAACAGATGCCAGGATCAGAAAATCCCCTCAGTTGTTTAAAATTTCTTGCCATAGTAACCAATGGGAGGTTGAAGCGCAAACTCAGAAAGACTGCTACTTAAAATAGAAGCTGCTCAAAAAATCAACACTCTTCCTCGCACAAGACCTAAGAAGATTCTGGAGGAGTATCACCTAATTATTTCTACCGTGGCTCGAGCGGTAGTGTGATTGACTCATGTGCTTGAAGGCACCGGTTCGATCCCACTTCGGGATCCTAGGTATATACTACCTAGAAAGTTCCTCTCCTCGAATAGGGCAATGCCCGTGAGATGTGAACTTTATTATAAAAAAAAAAAAAAATAATAGGAATCAACCTACTGAGGTATACGGTGATGATAATATTGATGAAACAATACTCAATTTTACAAGACACACTAATAAATTTTTATTATCAATATATAAATTTATTTCTGTTATGTATTCATTAATTATTGAGCGCTTTTATTTTGTAATATTTATTATTTACTTTATTTTATTTTTTTGTTGTTGAAAAAATACATTTACTCTTATAAAAATGAAGCTAAATTTCAACCTACAATGAATGCTGCTTAATTAACCTTCAAGCATTTTAACAGAGCCAAAAAAATTCAATTAGGATACTAGTTGAAAAGGATTGGTCTAAAGATAACCTCTTTTACTACTACAATTCAAAACGAATCATAAAAAGCAAATCTTTTTTCTCCTGTCATACTAATCCTACTACCCTCCAAAATGGATTATCAAAAGTATAACTTTTGTTTCCTGTCCCACTATAGTATGAAGAATTTTGAATCAAACACAAAACTGTTAAACTTACTTTTCTCTTTCAGCAATTTTAACTGTTGTATAATCTGCTCTAGCCCCAAATTACGTCAAATTTTCCAA
>SEYY01003279.1:55000-60000 GCA_009176605.1 Armadillidium nasatum
TCAAAAAAAAAAAAAAAAAAAAATAAAAAAAAAAAAAAAAAAAAAAAAAAAAATAAAAAAAAAAAAAAAAATTCAATCCTTGTCCACCAGTGAATGTTGTTCAACTTTCAAGTAGTTTATCAATTTTAAACAAAATTCAATTATTATGGTAGTTGGAAAGGACTGATCTAAAGAAAACCTCTTTTCCTACTAAAATTCAAAACGAATCATCAAAAACACGTCTTCTGACTCCTGTCCTACTATCGCATGAAGAATTTTGAAGCAAAGACAAAACTGAAGACAAAAATGAAGCTAAATTTCAACCATTTTTTTGTATCCTTATCCTACAATGAATGCCGTTTAACTTTCAAACATTTTAGAACAGTCTAACACAATTCAATTAGAATGTAGGTTGGAAAGGACTGATCTAAAGATAACCTCTATTCCTCCTACCCTCCAAAATGAATTATCAAAAGCATAACTTTTGTTTCCTGTCCTACTATAGTATGAAGTAATTTTGAAGCAAACACAAAACTGTTAAACTTACTTTTCTCTTTCAGCAATTTTAACTGTTGTATAATCTGCTCTAGCCCAAATTACGTCAAATTTTCCAACTTCTTCAGGTTCAACGCTGAAAATATCGGCAACATAAATCTTGATACGTTGATCTAATGACTGAAAGGTAAATAAACAATTGAGACTTAAGAACAATGTAGATACTAAGTTTCTATTTTTTTAAATAATCAAATTGAATAATTTACATTTTCTTATAAATTTTAATTTAAATATCTTAATTACTTTGTTTTTATCTGAGTCCTTTTTCAACAAGAAAAAAATTTTACATAGTGTTCTAATTATAATTGTTTTTTCAAACTTTCTCATAAAGAACCCCAAAACGGTTTTAATTGTTTAAACTTATTAAATAGTTTGAATTTACAAATGAAACTTTATCAATTTGTTAATTATAAAGAAAAAAAAAAAAGATTTCAATGTTTGCCTATCATAACTGTAACATTTCTTTTGCAGTTTTGATAGTTTCATGTTAGAGAAATAACTAGTACGAAATTTTAAAATCTTATATTTGTAATACAGTTTTAGTATTGATTTTATAATTATGGCCTAATAGTTCCTGATAATTGTTAAATTCTCAAAGCTATGGGAGATTAAATGTAATAAAACACATAAACCAAGGGAAGAGAAAAGATTTCAGAGGTCTGTATAAAGCATTTCATGAATTTTTCAAACACTTACCTCGTACACCTTAGCCCAAGGCAATTCTCTTATTTTGAAAGACAAATTGTGTTCTTTGAAAAATTCTTCAGCGGGAATGGAAATCAAATCAACTCCAACAACTTCAAACCCTTGGTCGTAAAACCTTTGGAAAAGTTGGGAAATGCTAATTAGTCATAAAAGATAAATTATTTAATGCTACTTGTCTTCAAACTTCAGTTCTGATATATTCAAATGTTCTTGCAAAAACTGATTGAAAGTAAGAAATTAATACCATAAATTTACATTTGTTATTCCATGCATGAAAAATTAATCCTTTTTGAATTTTCTTGCCATGACATGACCAAATCTTACTAAATTCTAGCTAGGAACTAGTAAATCCACTTTTCAAATTAGCATTTCTCAAAGAAAATAATGACAATTACTTCATGACTCATTAATTGTGAAAACTGTCATGAATGGAGTGATATATCTAGCTTGAAAAGTATCATGTTTGATATAACTATACTGAAACCTAAATATTTAACAAAAAGTTCATTCACCTTCGGACAAAAACAGTGTGAGTAATTCCTTTTCTTAAGGAAAGAATTTGAATGTGATAAAATTTTGAATAATGATTTATGTATAACAAAAGCAAAAGAATACAAAAATTCATTAACTTTCTAATAACACTGTATTACAAAGAACGAAATTAAATCTATTAAAAAACTATTTAACCTAACCTAACCTAACCTAACCTAACCTAACCTAACTTAACCTAATATATTACCATTTTAATTCCAATGCTTTTCCACAAAGGGGAATGAAGACTCCTCTTTGGAGAGGCAAAGTTCAAATTTGAGGAATTTTTCAGTAAAAATTGGACAAACTTCCCTTTTGGTGAAAAGGAGTTACCTTTGTGGACCACAACTTTTCCCAGAAGGAGTAATTGTCCTTGGATTCAACAAAAACGGAATATATTCTAGCACTCATTATTGAAACTGAAGGCAAAAAATATAGTGTTTACTTTGAACCAAACACTTCACGTACCTGTAATATTCAAAGGGTTCAAAAACTTCAATTAAAAAATATTTATATTTCTTCAAATTAAAAAAAAAAATTGAATTAAAAAAGATCATAGAATTAAAAAATCATAAAAATTACTGAAAATTATTGCAAGGAATAATCTGTGTTTATTAAGATGCACTGAAGTGAAAGTGTGTTCAAATTTTTTTTAGCTTGGAAAAATGATTTAATATCTCTCTGTACTATCTCTCTTTCTCTCTCCCTATCTCTCTCTACCTCACTCTCTCTTTTTCTTCCTCTCTTCCTTTCTCTCGCCCCCTCTATCACTCTCACTACCTCACTATATCTATCCACATTCTTATTGTTTTCCAACAGTAACGGATTCATGTAAAAAAAAAATTTTTTAGGAATATGTTCTTATTATTTTGGATTTTTTTTTTTTTTAAAAAAATAACCACACTGTGGAATCTTACATATAGAAATAAAACGTTTATCGTCTGTCGATGCAGCAGGAAAATGTGCCACTTTGATATACCAGTTCATATGGGTAGAAGGTTGGAGGGCACAAATTTGCCTCTAAAAACTATAATTTTATGTATATATTCTTGATGTAAAAACTAATCAACGAAAGTTTGGAAAAGGAAATAAAAAATAAAAAATAAAAAAATAATTCAGTTGATTATAAGAACAATCTTCGTGATGTTTGTTTTTTTCAATTCTCTTTATACATTAGGTAGATAAGGTTAAGTGAAGTTAGGTTACTTTATGTTAGGTTAGGTTAGGTTATTCGAGATTACCCCAAACGGTCGACAGGTTAAAGGTCCGACACGTCATTAACAAAATTTTGTCACTTGTCCAAAACGTCGGCAACTTTTTTTTGTAAAGTCAAAGGACCGACAACTTCTTTTTTATAACTCTTGCAAATCGTCGACACAATAAATCGATATCGATTAATCGATAGATATATATCATCACTCACGGGTCGGGAGGTACGGGGGGCAGAATCCCCCTGTAGACAAATGTTCGTGTGACATGCATCTACCAAAATAATATATTTAAAAATTAAAAAAATATTCATAATTATTATAATAATAAAATTAAAAAATAGGTTTACATATCGATTTTATCGATATAAAAAAAAATACGATGTTGGTCAAACAGTCGACACATTTTTTTCACATGTATCCAAAATGTCGACACGTTGAAATTGAAAAGAAAAGTGATCGACACATTTTTTCAAAAGACCTGTCGACTATATTCCCTGTCGACGTTTTGGGTATAGCGCCATGTTATTTTGCTATGTTATGTTAGGTTAGGTTAGGTTACGTTATTTTACGTTATTTTAGGTTATATTAAGCTTGTTAGGTGTGGTTCGGTTACGTTAGGTTAGGTAAGGTTAAATTGTTTAGGATATATATATATATATATATATATATATATATATATATATATATATATATATATATATATATATATATATATATATATATATATATATTATCAACCCTATTCCTCCCTCCACATCTCCTCATCCCCATCTCCAATCCTCATAACTTTACAATTCCCTGGATTGACTTTCAATCTAAGGACGCACATTTCCTCTCAAACTCTCTCACAAGTATTTTCAACTTTTCTCCAGATTCTGCCACCAACACATGCCGCATCATCTGCAAAAAGTAAAACATTCACATCCCATTCACCCTTCATATTTCTCAACCTAATACCCTTCCCTTCTCTCTCCATTTCCCTAACTACACCATCCATCAATAGATTAAAAAACCATGGGACATTACAAACCCCTGTCTCAATCCCACTCCTATGCTAAACCAGTCCGAAAATTCCCTCTTCACCCTCACTTTTGATCTACAATTCTCATAAAAAGCTTTGATCCCCTCTAGTAATTTCCCTTTTAACACCCTTTCCATTAATATTTCAAACAACTTCCTCCTGCATACTCTATCGAATGCTTTTTTCAAATCCAGAAAACGCACATACCCCTTTTTATTTTTCCCCCGAAATTTTTTGGTAATCAATCTCAGTAGGACAACTTGATCTACACATCCACTACCCTCCCTAAAACCCAATTGTTCCTCACCCATTCCCTCATTTGTCAATTCTTTCATTCTCGTCCCTAACACCTTCCCATAAATCTTTCCTATCGCGCTCAGCAGACTAATCCCCCTACAATTTTATCTAACCATCTTATTACCTTTATATATATATATATATATATATATATATATATATATATATATATATATATATATATATATATAATATATATATATATATATATATATATATATATATATATATTATATGATATAATATATATATATAATATATATATATATATATATATATATATAATATATATATATATATATATATATATATATATATATATATATATATATATATATATATATATATATATATATATATATATATATATATATATATATATATAATATATATATATATATATATATATATATATATATATAATATATATTGTAAACAATTGCAAGAGAGACAAGAACCAAGTAACAAGTGTGGAGAACTGAACGTGGGATTTTTATACGTTTCTTTTTTTAGGAGAGGTTCTTGTTATTTTGGTTGTTATGATTTATATCTATTTTTTATGGATGTCTTAATAATGTTCGATATAAAAGTTGGGTGGAAGCATACACATATCTGCAACATACATACATATACACAGACATGCAAATATATATATATACATATATGCATACATTCACACGCAACATGCATATCATAGATAT
>SEYY01003279.1:65000-77500 GCA_009176605.1 Armadillidium nasatum
ATGGGATAAATTCTAACTAATGTAACCTTTGTTATAAAATTATTTCCTTTTACTTACCTTATTAAATTCAATTGCATGTTCTTTTAAAGCTTATTTGTTGCTGAAGTATAATAATATAAAGCACGATCATAAATAATTATTATTAACTTCATTGTTAGTAAATCAATAGACTTTTTTTTCATAGTTCTAATAATGACAAAACTTTCCAAAGACTAACTACAAAGATGAAGAAGTTGTGAAATCATAACTACCGGTTCCAGTGATTTTGTACAATTTTACATTACAATACTTACCATAATGTTTGATATAATTACACATAAAATTAAGAAAATATAATTTAATTTCTTATTATTATTTAAATTTTTAATTAAAGGTTCTACGAAAAAGGACTGGAGGTTGTTGGTGTAGAATACGTTGAAAATGCTGTTAGGAAATTTTTCACGCAACACAACCTCAAATATGAAGTTAAAGAAATACAAAGAAAAGACAATATATGAGGTACCTATTCTAAAACCTCTTTAAAAACAAAATTTTTTAAGCTCAGTTTCGGATTATATCTCTTTTGAGATGCTTCGTACAATAGGTTGTTAAGTGTTCGTATGTTTATTATAAACAGGACCTACTTTGACCGACAGTCAATTTAATCTAACTTGAAACATAGTAACTGAAAATATTGAAAATATTCCAATATTGCTCATAATATAAAATAAGCTAATTTACAGAGATACTCCTAACCACTTTTCTTCCTTCCAGACTTTAGACAAAAGATTGAAAATTTACGTCTCTGATTTTCTGGATATTCATGTCAACGATATTGGAAAATTTGATGTAATTTGGGACAGACTTGCACAAGTGGCTCTGAAACCTTGCAGCAGAGAAAAGTAAATTTCTAATTTGTTTAATTATTATTTTACTCTAAAATATTTTGATCATAATTATTTTGAACAATCTAATGATAACCAATTTAAACAGGTATTCCAATCTTATGAAAACCCTTTGCAAAGATGAATTTACAAATTTTTTATTTACTTTGCAATTTGAAATAATGTTTTGATCATAATTATTTTAATCAATCTAATGATAACTAATTTAAACAGGTATTCCAATCTTATGAAAACCCTTTGCAAAGATGAATTTACATATTTTTTGTTTACTTTGCAATTTGAGAAACCCGGTAATCCAGATGGTGTTCCTTTTCCAGTGTTTCACGAAGAATCTAAGAAAATGTATGGTATGTTTTAGCAAACATTTCTTTTATCTTTTAAAATTAAATTTGGCTTTTTCTACGCATTGTAAATTATGTTTTTGAGCAGTTTATATTTCTTTTGTACTACGGATAAAGTTTATTTAATAGTTTCCCCCTCCGAAAAAAATGTAAGAAAATTAAAGAACTTTTACCTGATTTTATATTTTTATTAATATTCTTATTAAATTAGAGAAGAATTAAATTAATACTTATTTTTTAAATTTCCAATGGCTTTTAAAAATATTGCTGACATTATGGTTTTCAAAAATCAAAGTAACCTCATCTTAACTACAAATTCTTTAAATTAAAATTCTGAATGAATGAGTAAATGCAAAACTGTATATAATAACCAGGTAAATTCATTTAATTTAATTAATTAATTAATTAAATTAACTAATTAATTAACTAATTAATTAATCAATTAACATTAATTAATTGAATTTTAAATTTTTTTTACCAATTATTATTATTATCTTCTTCTTCTTCTTCTTTTTCTTATTATTATTATTATTATTATTATTATTATTATTATTATTATTATTATTATTATTATTATTATTATTATTATTGAAAATGATTATATTATTAACTTACAGATAGCTGGTCCCAAATGAAGTTAGTATTTCAAAAGGATGCAATGGAAGAATTTCCATTTGCCAAAAGTCACGGAATTGAAGAGATTTTTGAGAGCTTCTTCCTCCTCACACCAAAATGATTTTCCTTCTCAACTATAATCGAAAAGGAAGGTCCATTTTGAGAGGTTTCTCCTTCTAAAATCTAAATGATTTTCCTTCTCAATTATAACTGAGAAGGAAGGTCCATTTTGAGAGGTTCCTCCTTCTAATATCAAAATAATTTTCCTTCTCAACTATAATCGAAAAGGAAGGTCCATTTTGAGAGGTTCCTCTTTCTAATATCAAAATGATTTTCCTTCTCAATTATAACTGAGAAGGAAGATCAAGTATGAGAGCTACTTCCTTCTTATATTAAAATAATTCCTTACTTCAAATTTATAATTAAGAGTGTAGAAAAATATATGATGTAAGTGACAAAATATAAAAAAAAAATGTCAAAAATGGTAAATACATCAAAAAATGAAACTTTTATTTCACAATTTTCCTAAATTTGTTAAAATACGAAGTGTTTTTTGTTATTATGATTCATAATAATAATACTTTAATTGTCTAATATACGTTACTATGCATCTTATATTTCACAGAAAATAGATTTTGTAAATTACTATTTTGTAACTTTTGAAATGATCTGAGAGATAATTAGAAGATAAATAATGATTTGTAATTATTTTTATAATTCAGATGTAAATTATTTAACTTAGTTGAGATTCAAAAGAATCTCAAGAATTGTGGGATTAAATTAAATTTTGCATCACAAATTTTGTTTTTTAAATTCCAATTCAACATAAGAATGCAAAAAAAGTGAAACACATTGAATGATATAAACTATTTTTTAAACTTAAATTGATAAGTCATAGTTTAAGAATTATCCAAGTCTTGTATTCAATGAATCAGGTTGAGAGAGTGACGTAATGTGGATGGGATAATATTCAGTACGAAGAATTTAGCGTTGGAACAAAGAGTTTGAGATTTTATTTTAATGGTTTGTACAAAATTACATAAAATCTCCTTTAAGTTATTTCATCAATCTTCAACTAAATTCATCTGTCCCCTCTACTTATCAACTGATAAATGAAAATCTTAAATTCTTTGACTATCTGAACTCAAAAATAAAACATTTTCTGAGAGATTGGAAAGAAATTCACCAGTAGAGAGTTCCTTTTGTCAACGGTTGGAAGATCTGGGATAAGATTAAAAGAGTTGCATTGTTTATTGAAAGTTATTGTAAATAAAAAGGTGGTGGATGATTTCATGAACTAGAGGAAAACCATTTGAGGTGATAAACATTGAAATCATCTAAAATGACGATTTCAAAGAAAGGAGAGATGAGAAGAGGTGCCCCATTTAAAACCTTAAAGAGTCCTATAATATACGATAGTCAGTGGAATGAAGCTATAAATAAACTGAACAGATGAATTTAATTATAGGTTTAAAAGAGAAAAGTCTCAGAGATGAAAATTTTGTAAGCTCCAAATCAGAAACAAGAGAAAATTTTAAATCTTTGCGTAAACATGAATGACAATTGTCCCTGGTTCAAAATTGAAAATAAAAGCAGTAAGAGGAAACAGAACAGGTATTTCTATCAAAATATTCAGATACGTGAGATTAGGTTATAAACAAGAAGTGGTGAGGTCTAAAAGGTGGTATTCCCCAAATATAAAATTACCAGGAATTGCAGGAAATAATTCCTTATTCCAAACCAATTCAGTTGCAAGGTTTAAATGAGTTTTCCATTTCACTTAACATTTTTGATTGTCAATTACCTAAAATATTGGAACGACACAGATAATATGATGCAGGAATCTGATTCTTTTCCATATTATGATGTTAAATTATATAATAACACTATCCCACGCCTCACATTATATTTTTCAAACTTATTTTAATGAATTTCAATGGAATATTACGTTTAAATGAGTTTTCCATTTCACTTAACATTTTTGATTGTCAATTACCTAAAATATTGGAACGACACAGATAATATGATGCAGGAATCTGATTCTTTTCCATATTATGATGTTAAATTATATAATAACACTATCCCACGCCTCACATTATATTTTTCAAATTTATTTTCATGAATTTCAATGGAATTTTTCGTTTAAATGAGTTTTCCATTTCACTTAACATTTTTGATTGTCAATTACCTAAAATATTGGAACGACACAGATAATATGATGCAGGAATCTGATTCTTTTCCATATTATGATGTTAAATTATATAATAACACTATCCCACGCCTCACATTATATTTTTCAAAATTTATTTTCATGAATTTCAATGGAATTTTTCGTTTAAATGAGTTTTCCATTTCACTTAACATTTTTGATTGTCAATTACCTAAAATATTGGAACGACACAGATAATATGATGCAGGAATCTGATTCTTTTCCATATTATGATGTTAAATTATATAATAACACTATCCCAACGCCTCACATTATATTTTTCAAACTTATTTTAATGAATTTCAATGGAATATTACGTTTAAATGAGTTTTCCATTTCACTTAACATTTTTGATTGTCAATTACCTAAAATATTGGAACGACACAGATAATATGATGCAGGAATCTGATTCTTTTCCATATTATGATGTTAAATTATATAATAACACTATCCAACGCCTCACATTATATTTTTCAAATTTATTTTCATGAATTTCAATGGAATATTTTCGTTTAAATGAGTTTTCCAAATTTCACTTAACATTTTTGATTGTCAATTACCTAAAATATTGGAACGACACAGATAATATGATGCAGGAATCTGATTCTTTTCCATATTATGATGTTAAATTATATAATAACACTATCCCACGCCTCACATTATATTTTTCAAACTTATTTTAATGAATTTCAATGGAATATTACGTTTAAATGAGTTTTCCATTTCACTTAACATTTTTGATTGTCAATTACCTAAAATATTGGAACGACACAGATAATATGATGCAGGAATCTGATTCTTTTCCATATTATGATGTTAAATTATATAATAACACTATCCCACGCCTCACATTATATTTTTCAAACTTATTTTAATGAATTTCAATGGAATATTTACGTTTAAATGAGTTTTCCATTTCACTTAACATTTTTGATTGTCAATTACCTAAAATATTGGAACGACACAGATAATATGATGCAGGAATCTGATTCTTTTCCATATTATGATGTTAAATTATATAATAACACTATCCAACGCCTCACATTATATTTTTCAAATTTATTTTTAATGAATTTCAATGGAATTTTTCGTTTAAATGAGTTTTCCATTTCACTTAACATTTTTGATTGTCAATTACCTAAAATATTGGAACGACACAGATAATATGATGCAGGAATCTGATTCTTTTCCATATTATGATGTTAAATTATATAATAACACTATCCCGCCTCACATTATATTTTTCAAACTTATTTTAATGAATTTCAATGGAATTTTTCGTTTAAATGAGTTTTCCATTTCACTTAACATTTTTGATTGTCAATTACCTAAAATATTGGAACGACACAGATAATATGATGCAGGAATCTGATTCTTTTCCATATTATGATGTTAAATTATATAATAACACTATCCCACGCCTCACATTATATTTTTCAAATTTATTTTCATGAATTTCAATGGAATTTTTCGTTTAACTGGATCAACCCATAACTAGAGAACATTAACTCCCAAGCAATGATGTGAGAGAAATGAACAAGCAGTTCTGAAAAAGTACTAGCAATTTTTGTTCCTCTTCTGTGCTTTTCTTTAATTTTGTACTTTTTCTTTTTTTTTTTTATAGTAGGAAGTTGAAAATATATTTTGCCCTCAAAATATATTGAATTTGTTTTAATCCTTATCCAACAGATAGATGGCCAAATGATAAGTAATGAAATTCAATGCCATAAAATTCTGGATAACTGTTCATTGAGAGTTTCAGTGACGTAATTTCAAACAATTTTTTTTAATGTTTTGTCGCTTTCACCATTTATTTACCGATACACTCAATTATAACTGAGAAGTAAAGGAGTATTCTGATATGAGGAAGAAGTAGCTTTCAAATAGGACATTGTTTCTTAATTATAGTTGAGAAGGAAAATTATTTTAATATGAAGGGGAAGTAGCTCTCAAAAAAGGAAATTCTTTCTCATTTATTAGTAGAGAAGGTAAATCATTTAGATATGAAGAGGAAAATAGCTCTCAATGAGGACTTTCCTTTTCGGTCATAATTGGAAAGGAAAATCATTTTGAAATGAGAAGGAGGTAGCTCTCAAAAAGGACCTTTAATTCTCAGTTATAATTGAGTAGGAAAATTATTTTGAAATGAGGACGAAGAGGCTGTCAAAAAGCTTTTCAATTCCACAACTATTGGTTAATAGAAGACCTTCCATTGCATCTTTTTGAAATACAAACTTCATTTTGCATCAGCTACCTGTAATTTAATTATTATATAATTATTTAATTATTATATAATTATATTTCAAAAATAATAATAATAACAGTAGTGATAATAATAATTTTAATAATAATAATAATAATAATAATAATAATAATAATAATAATAATAATAATAATAATAATAATAATAATAATAATAATAATAATAATAATAATAATAATAATAATAATAATATATAATAATAATTATAATAATAATAAAAATAATATTTAAAATAATAATAAAAATATATATATATTTTTTAACTTTGTTAATTGCAAGACTTGAGAGAGATGTTAAAAATATAATTTAATAATAATAATTGCATAAAAATTTTTCAATTACGTCACGATATAGTAGTAATTGTTAAGGTCACCTGGCTTCCAGACGAAGGAATTCTTATCATAATAATGACAATAATTTAAACTAATAAACAGATGCCAGGGTCAGAAAACTCATTCAGTTGTTTAAAATATCTTGTACCAAAGTAACTAATGAGAAATTGAAGCGCAGGCCTAGCAAGCCTCCTACCTAAAACAGAACCTGCTCAAAAAAATCAAGACTCTTCCTCGCAAAAGACCTAAGAAGATTCTGGAGCAGTATCACCTAATAGGAATCAGACTACAGAGTTGGACGGTGATGATGATGTTGATGAAACATTACGTTGCTTTACAAAACACACTAATAGATTATTACTATTATCATTATTATTATTATTTTTATTATTACTATGTTATTGTTATTATTACTATTATTATTATTATTATTATTATTATTATTATTATTATTATTATTATTATTATTATTATTATTGTTATTATTATTATTAGTATTATTATTAGGTACACTTGTGTATATTTGGTTCGTTTCAGATGTTGAAATTGGTAAAAATTTCTGAATTTTTTATTTTTTATTTTTTATTTATTTTTTATTCTTTTTTATCATTATTATTTTTTTTTATGTTCTTCGTCATTAGAATTTCTCCACAAAAATTAGTCATTACAGCAATTGAGAGCAATTTCTTTTGCTAAAATGGCCAAATCAATAAAAATAATAATAATATTAATATATAATAATATAATATATATAATATATATATATATAATAATATATATATATAATATATAATATAATATATAATATATATATATATATATATATATATATATATATATATATATATATATATATATATATATATATATATATATATATATATATATATATATATATATATATATATATATATATATATATATATATATATATATATATATATATATATATATATATATATATATATATATATATATATATATATATATATATATATATATATATATATATATATATATATTATATATATATATATATATTTATATAGCGACTTTACTCCGGTTTTCGAGATTTTAGTCCGGGTTTTAAACCGGGTAAACGGTTTTTTTTTATTGTGAACCTTCCTTGATATATATATATATATATATATATATATATATATATATATATATATATATATATATATATATATATATATATATATATATATATATATATATATATATATATATATATATATATATATATATATATATATATATATATATATATATATATATATATATATATATATATATATATATATATATATATATATATATATATATATATATATATATATATATATATATATATATATATATATATATGTATAGTATGCTGTAAATAAAAAATTTCCATTTTATTTTTTGGCTAATAATTTACTCACCAATTGGCATTTTTATGAATTCTATGAAGTAAATTTACAATGGAAAATTGCCTTTTAAAAACGTTTTAGGGTGTTTTTCTTCTCATCAGTTTTATTACAGGGCAATATTGCCTCTCATTCTTAAATTTAAAGAGACGTCTTGATCCAGTTTTTTTCATTCGTTTTCAGTTTTTCAAGTAACTCTAACGTTTCAGTAAGAATTTTACATATATATATATATATATATATATATATATATATATATATATATATATATATATATATATATATATATATATATATATATATATATATATATATATATATATAGTATATTGGAGAGTTCAATCCATCGAAAACGGACTCAATCGGTGTCAGGAAATTACCGAAACAATTGAAATCGAACCATGGATTTTGAGAATAAAAAGATTTAATTAAAGATAGAATGAATCTGCTCATCCCATTCACGACTACTGCCCCTACCTTTTCAGTAGAGATCGAAGCGTCCTCCGAGCCAAAGCAGGATTCATTCCAATGATAGTTAGCAAATAAGAGACGCATAGTCCCCCAACTAGTACGTTTAGAAAAAGGCTGAAAATAGATTTAAAATTTTTGGCTTTTGCTGTACGTAAATACCTAATGCTGAAAACAATCTTTGCTATTTTTAAATTGGTTTCTAAAAATATGAATAAGTTGGTACCAAATATTACCAATTTATACAAATTTAGCCAGAGATTGTATTCAGTTAAATTGATCTATTGAAAGTTTGATTGAAAGTTATAAGGAGAGTTTTAAGAATAAAAAAAAAATACCATTAAAAATTCATTTGCCTTATTGATGCTTAAACCAAATGGTGAAACCAAAATTTTTCTTACAAGGCGGATCCCAAATGCGATTAAACCTCTGGTTTAACAGGAATTTATCAGACTATAAAATGAAGGAAGCTGGGGGAAAAAAAGTAGAATATCTAGGTCAGAGAACTCTGACCGTTCCTATAGTTTAGATTTTTCAAAGGCAATATTCTGTAGAGATTCCAAAGTAACGATAAACCCAGAATTGGAAATAGCAAAGCATTCTTTGTCTAAATCAGAAGATTCATTCACTATTGCTGTAAGTAGTTTTCAAAAAAGATTTAAGAGAGGAATTTAAGCTGTTATTATTATATGAAAACTCAAAGGAATTTTATTCATTTACATTTATTTCAACCTCAAAGATTGTCCATACGGTGTTACCACTAGTCCAGCTTTATGACAAAATGTCATGAATAAAACATTAATTTATTAGAAGGGTTGTTTTGTTTTATCGATGATGCTTTAATATCTGCTTAAGATGTTAAAGAACATTATATACGTCTAAAGCAGTATTGGAAAGATAGGACTTAACATTCGCTTTATTCTTTTATAATAGTTAAATCATTATGGAAAAGAATTAAGTTTATTTTACACTCTCGGTTGTGAATAGTCTCGTTAATATAGACTCTTTTAATAAAGTTTATTGTTATGACAGGATAATTTACTTTATTCGTCAATAGGTAGAAAATTAAAGACTATGGGATATACATGTTTGCTAGCTATATGTAATCATTTATCATAATTACAGGTACGTGAAGCGTTTGGTTTAAGAGTAAACACATAAAAAGCTTTTGCCTTCAATTTCGAAAATGAGTGCTGAGATATATTCAGTTTTGGATAAATCCAAAGACAATTACTCTCTTTGGGAAAAGTTGTGGTCCAGCAATATAACTCCTTGGCACCAAAAGGAAGTTTGTCCATTTTTACTGAAAAATTCCTCAAATTTGAACTTTGCCTCTCCAAAGAGGGTCTTCATTCCCTTTTTGTGGAAAAGCAGCGGAATTAAAATGGTAATATATTAGATTAAGTTAGATTAGGTTAAATAGTTTGTATACTGTTTTAATTTCGTTCTGTATTAAATTGTGTTATTAAAGAGTTAATAATTTTTGGATGTTTTTGCTTTTGCTATGCATAAATTATTATTCTGAATTCACAATTAAAATTCTTTCACTACGCGAAGGAATTAAAAGGAATTAGTTTCACTTTTTTTGTGCGAGGGTGAATGAACTCTTTGTTAAATATTTAGGTTTCAGTATAGTAATTATGATATACTTATCAAGCTAGAAATACCATTCATTCATAACTCATTGTTTATGAGTCATGAAGTAACTGTCATTGTTTGCTTTGAGAAATGCCAATTTGAAAAGTGGATTAACGTTACTAGCGAGAATTCAATTAGATTTGGGCATATCATGGCAAGAAAATTCAAAAATGTTTAATTTTTCATGCGTTGAATGACAATTGTAAATTTTTGGTGTTATTTGCTAACATACAATCAGTTTTTGCATGAACATGTTAAATATATCTGAATTAAAGTTTCAAGACAAGTAGCATTAAATAATTTATCTTTTATGACTAATTAACATTTTACCAACTTTTTCAAAGGTTTTACGACCAAGGGTTTGAAGTTGTTGGAGTTGAATTGATTCCTATTCCCGTTGAAAATTTCTTCAAGGAACAAAACTTGACCTTCAAAATAAGAGAATTGCCTTGGGCTAAAGTGTACGAGGTAAGTCTTCGAAAAACATAAAATATTATAATACAGGTCTTTGAACTCTTGTCCTTGGTTTAAGTGTCTTATTACATTTAATTTCCCGTGACCATGAGAGTTCAACAGTGTCAGGAACTAGTAGGCCATGATTACGTAATCAACACTAAAAATGTGACAATGTTATAAGACTTTAAAATTTCTTACTATTTATTTCTTTAACATAGAACTACCAAAACTGTAAAAAAGAAGTATTACATTTGTGAGATGCTCACATTGGAAATCTATTTTTTTTAAACAAATTGATAAAGTTTCATTTGTAACAAACTATTTAATGAGTTAAACAATTAAAATCATTTTTGAGTATCTTTACGAGAAAGTCTGAAAAAACAATTATTATTAGAACACTATTTAAAGAGTCTTTTCTTGTTTAAAAAGGACTCAGATAAAAAGGTGATTAATATATTTAAATTAAAATTTATAAGAAAATGTAAATTACTCATTTTGATTATTAAAAAAAAAACTCAGTATCTACACTGTTCTTACGTCTCAATTGTTTATTTACCTTTCAGTCATCAGATCAACGTATCAAGATTTATGTTGCCGATATTTTCAGCATGAAACCTGAAGAAGTTGGAAAATTTGACGTAATTTGGGCTAGAGCAGATTATACATCAGTTAAAATTGCTGAAAGAGAAAAGTAAGTTTAACAGTTTTGTGTTTGATTCAAAATTCTTCATACTATAGTAGGACAGGAAACAAAAGTTATGCTTTTGATAATTCATTTTGGAGGGTAGTAGGAATAGTATGACGAGAAAGAAGATTTGCTTTTTATGATTCGTTTTGAATTGTAGTTGTAAAAGAAGTTATCTTTAGACCAATCCTTTTCACACTTACATCCGAATTGAATTGTGTTTGAATGTGCTAAAATGTTTGAAAGTTAAACAGCATTCATTTTTGGATAAAGATACAAAAAAATGGTTGAATTTATCTTAATTTTTATTAGAGTATCATGTGCTTCTTCCAAAAAAATAATAATAAAATAAAATAAATAAATATTACAAAAGAAAAGGTCTCATTAATTATTGAATAATTAAAAGAAAGAGATTTATTTATTGAGAATAAAAATTTATTAGTGTGTCTTGTAAAGTTCAGTATTGTTTCATCAACATCATCATCACCGTCCAACTCAGTAGTCTGATTCCTATTAGGTGATACTTCCTCCAGAATCTTCTTAGGTCTTGTGCGATGGGAAGAGTCTTGATTTTTTGAGCAAGCTTCTATTTTAGGTAGGAGGCTTGCTAGGCCTGCGCTTCAACTTCCCATTGGTTACTATGGCAAGAAATTATAAGCAACTGAGGGAGTTTTTGACCCTGGCATCTGTTTCTAAGTTTAAATTATGTCATTACATTAAATTTAAATGACATTGAATGATGTTACATTACATTACTACCAAGTTTAACAAAATGATCCTCTTAAGAAAATGATCCTCTTAAGAAAATGAATTAACGTTAAGGTAACTTGGAAATTGAATAAAATATAGAATATATATTCCAAACAAAATTAAAAAAAATATATAAAATTATATTACATATTAAAATTTTTCAGTTAGACAAAAACAATTATATTTACACTCATTCCATAGGTAGTTCCGTGTCCCACTCTGTCTAACGCATCTTAAGGGTCTATAGGAGCATTGATATAGACAATAAAATGTTGCAATGTTAAATTTTAATTGTCGTTTACGTTTAAATACTTACTATATAAATTGTAAACCTTTTACAATGGCACAAAAGGTAGAGAGATATCGACTCTCGTTCTTGAGGGAGCCTGTTCGATCCCACCTGGGAATTCTAGGTATATACTACCTAGAAAAGTTCCTCTCCAC
>SEYY01003281.1:2500-10000 GCA_009176605.1 Armadillidium nasatum
GAGAGATGTCTGTCGGAAAACAAGGTAAAGATATGGGTGAAGGGTTTGCAATTTTGGCACTACTAGTTGTGGAGATGGTGTTCATAATATTGGTGGTGGAATTGATGGTGGTATGAATAAAAATTGCTTTACAATTGCTATTAAAAGAATGGAGACAATATTAGAAATCAAGGTGGAAAGTATAGATATAAGGACAAGCTAAAAATGAAATGATTCTACACAAATGATCAGAGCCTTAGAAACAAAATAGATGAGTTGACTAGTTATTTCATAGAGGAGGATCTTCCAAAGAGGAGAATCTATGAAGCATGGGTCAGTGAGGCCTTTTATGGAGACTAACTGCAGGAATATGAAATAGACGGATACTCGCTTTACCTATACCAACGCAGAGGAAGAAGTGGTGGAAGTGTAGTAATTTATGTTACAAGCAAAATTGAATCAGTGTTGATATCTGACATTAAAACAAATCATGATGTGGAATCTGTGTGTGTAGATATTCTTAATTATGCATAATAAATCATACAGGATTGGGGCATTTTATAAAGCTCATGATCAGAATCAAGTATTAGATGAAGAAATGGTGAAGGAAATCAAAGTAGCGTGTCAAAATAATGTAAAAGGAATAGTCATAATGGGTGATTTTAATTTTCCAGACATTGAGTGGAATACTTGGAGTAGTATGGTTAATAGAAATTCGGTTTATACAAATTGTATTCTACACAACTTTTGAGTCAGGTGGTCCAAGAACTCACAAGGTATGCATCATTGTTAGATTTAATATTAACAAATGATGAAAATATGTGAATAATTTCAGATTAGAGGAGACTTTAGGAACTAGTGACCAGCCCAAATTGCAAGTCATTAAAGGAAAAGATCTTAGATTTCAGAAATTGTGATTTTGGAAAATTTTCGAGCAACGCTTAATGAAATTGACTGGAATAAGGAGTTTAATGGTCAAAGTTATCATTGGGAATACTTAAGCAAAAATTGGCTAATATTCAGTCTGTTTTAAAGATAAACCTATTAGGATGCAAAGAGAAACCTAATTGGTGGAAGAGAGATAAAAGATCAGTGAAAAGCGTAGATGCTTTAAAATAATCAAAGGTAGTAGTAGGGAGGAATATTAGAACTTCACAAGAGAATTAGGGATGAACTTCACCAGTCAATAAGGAAAGCAAAGAATGGCAGAAATTATTTGGCCAAGGAACAGTTAATAAAGACCTGAAAAAGTTTTTTTTTTGTATCTATAAATTAAAAGTAAGTATAAAAAAAATTGGCCCAATTAAAATTGATGAGAATTTAGTAAGTTCGGATAAGGAATTGGTTAATATTTTCAGTGCTTATTTTGCATCAGTGTTTACTGAGGAAAGATTGGATAGCAGTTTAGAGACTAATAGCTGTAGTATACATGTAATGAATAGGTGTACAGCATTTGAAATTGAGTTAAATGAAATTAAATCTTTACTAGAACATATTGACCCAAATAAGGCAGCGGGTCCGGATGGTGTTATGGTAGAATTCTAAAAGAGGGAGTAGCAGTATTGCAAAGGCACTGTATTTGATTTTTAAACGATCTATTGCTTTTGAAGAGGTCTTTGAAGACTTGAAAATGGCATATGTGTGTCTATTTATAAGAAAGGAGGTAAAGAAGGTCTAGGAACTTTAGGCCAGTTAGCTTAACATCTCTGGTTGTAAAAGTTTTGGAAAAGTTACTGAAAAGTCATATAGAGAAACATTTGAAGATAACAAGATACTACATAACTCCCAGCATGGTTTTAGAAAGGGTAGATCATGTCAAACTAACCTTCTAGAATCATGGTATATATTACTGAATGTGTAGCCAGGGGTGATCCAGTTGATGTTATATATTTAGACTTTATCAAATGTTTTGATAAGGTACCCCATGTTAGGCTGATGCAAAAGTTGTCACAGTGTGGTATAGGTGGAGTGGTGTTGAATTGGATTAAAGAGTGGTTGAAGAACAGAAGGCAGTGTGTTGCTACTGAATGGAAATAAGTCATTATGGGAAACAGTGAAGAGTGGGGTCCCACAGGGTTCTGTGCTGGGACCACTATTGTTCCTTATATATATAAATGATTTAGACAAAGGTCTTAAATGTAAGGTTTCTAAGTTTGCAGATGATACCAAAGTGGTCACCTCAGTAAGGAATAATGATGGATGTATAAAGCTTCAAGGTGATCTAGATAGACTCCTTGGAAGGGCAGATAAGTGGCAAATGAATTTTAATAGTAAAAAATGTAAAGTTCTTCATGTAGGTTACTCAAATGAAGGATTTAATTATGATATGAATGGGGATTGGCTTGAGACTGTGGACCAAGAAAATGATTTAGGTGTGATTATTAGCAGTAATCTGAAAGTGGGTTATTAGTGTTTGGAAGCAAGGAATAGAGTTAATAAGATGTTAGGTATAAATTCGCAATGTAGTTTACAAGAGCAAAAAGGTTATAAGCTAGCTATATAATAGCTATGTTAGGCCAGCATTAGAGTATTGTGCACAAGTTTGGGCTCCACATTTAAGAAAAGACATAGATATGCTGGAGAGAGTACAACTTCGAGCAACAAGGATGATTTCTGGCTTCGAGTGTAATAAATATAAGAAGAGGTTGAAGGATCTGGGAATGTTCTCGGTTGAAAGGAGATTTCTGAGAGGGAATATGATACAAGTTTACAAAATATTTTCATCTGACATTAATATAGAGATTGAAAAATACTTAATTGTGGACTACAGAAGAGAAACCATGATAATACTATTTCAGTAATTGGGTTGTTAATTTTTTGTAATGTCATGCCACAGAAGGTTGTTGACTGTGATTCTCTTGCAGAATTTAAGAGGGGACTAGGTAAATATATGGATGGTTTAGGTATCGTAAAGTTTAACTTGACTAAGCCAAATTGGCAGGTGTAATGAATTTTTAGACCAGCTTGTGACTAAGCCTATGAATTTTAGATTAGCTTGTGACTAAGCCTAACTGGTAGTTTTGAAGTGGGTGTTGGTTCATTGCATGTTGCATGTGTAATTAGTTGTATAATGTCATTAGTTATGTTTACTAAATATTTATAGGGGATTAGTTTTATTTTTATCTTATTTTACAAATATGAATTGATAACAAGGGGTATAATAGGCATAGTCTTTGTTGCATGTAGTGATATTATTTGTTTTGACTCGGACAGTCTCAATAGGCCCGTGTGGCTTCTATCTTTTTTTTATTTTATTTTTTAAGTTATCACCATCACTCACGGGCATAGCCCTATTCGAGGAGTGTGGTTCTTAGCCTGGGAAATTGAGTTATATGTTATTTCTGACCAAGATAATAAGTTACACAGAGTATTTGGGTTTTGGATAGGAAACCCTGCTCCGGTACAGACCAATCAAATTTATTTTTTCCACCGGTGGGCGTGGTTTCAAATCCTTGAAAGGTGACCTTCTCTGTAGGAGCAATTTAGAGAGAATGTATGTGATATTTTATCTGTTGAAATAGCGTGGAATGTTGTTTGTGTTGGCTATGTTTTCAAGCGATATGTGAGTATTGATATTAGCGTAATAATACACCTTGCCGTAAACTGTAATTAATTAATTAACTGCCCCTATTTTTCTAATGTTCATATGTTCTTTCCTATTGCTAAATCACTTCGGGCCGTTTTACCTTTCTCGTTTTAAGTTATGTAGTGATATGGGTGATTGGGGAAAATTCCTTCAAATTTTATCTTTTAACATTTAATATTCTTTTTAATTGACATTTTATCTTCGCTTTAATTGTCCTTTCTCTAGTTTCAGAGTCTGCTCAAGCCTGAGATATTTATATAAAGTTTCAACCATCTGGATGTATTCTTTATTATTTTATGGACAATCATAATTGAGTATTTTGATTTTGCTATGAAGATTTCCTGGAAACAATGCCTTTGTTTTAAAGTTCAAGAACTAAAATTTATACTGACATACTATTTACAATAGAACATCAGTACATAACTGAATCAACTTCGTTATCTGATCTGATCGTTCTTGGAGCTTTCCATCTAATAATACCAAACATCGATATTATCTTTATGATGAAGGAATGACATTAATAAAGGGGAAGGTTCGGTTTAAAAAATTTTTTATTATTATTTCACCGGTTTGGGTGAAATTTTCTGTGTATATACTTTTTTCCCGGTGAAAAAAGCTTCATTTTTAGTGTTTTATGAGTCTATAACGGTTTCAAAGTAATAGTGGTCATAACTCAAAAAAAAAAAAAAAGAAATAGCGGGAAAAAAATATTTTTCCACATGAGATGAAAATTTGCCTGAGCCATCTTAGCCCCCAATCTCTTTAATTCACTGCAAGCGATTTTTGATATCACGTTAAAAAAAGAGGTATAATCAGTCAAATTTTTTTTAAAAATTTGTTACAATTTTCGAGAAAAAAATTATTTAAAAAAAATTCTCTACAGGAATTTTGATAAAATTTGGACATTGTTTAGAGAAGAGATAGGTCTACAACATTTATTTAAAACATTATTAAATGCTAATTGTTTGAAGGAAGGTATAGCCTCTCAAACTTTTTTGAAAATTTCTAAAAATTTACCTTTTTTGAGAGATCATATCTCGGAACAAACAAATTAGATCGAACAAAGTATAAAAGAATTTGTAGCCCCAACACTTCTCTATAAGTGTGCCAAAATTTATTTACGTAGTAATTATACTTTTTTTAAATATTTTCCTCAAAAATTTGAATTTTTTTTTTTTCAAAAATAATTTCTTTTGATAGTGAGTCAGTCTTGGACTAATACTGTTTTTTGTAAACTCTGGGAGGAAAATTCTATCAAAGGTTTTTGTAGCCAATAGAATAAGAACATATGTTCCAATTTCAGACCAAAAATATTTTTTTTGTGGCTTCACCGTAGATTTAATTTTGAAAAACATTCCAAAAAAAGTGCTAAACATTAAATCCCTCGTTAAAACGTTGGAATCGAATTTTTTCGTCGGAAAAAAAGCATATATATGAAATTTCAGCTCAATCGGTATTAAAAAAAATTTTTTTTCTCCTACATCGAACCCTCCTCTTTTAATTAAAAGATTCATTTTTGAATTTAAAAATTCAGGTATGAAGAGACAATCAGAAAAAATAAAAATTTAAGCCACAGTGTACGATAGAACACCAATTATTATCCTTATTTTTTTAATTTTTTCCTTGTTTACAAAGGCTCAATATTCTCAATAAAAGCTGATATAAAAAAGTTGTTTATTGATAATGACTTTCACTGCAGTATATATATATATATATATATATATATATATATATATATATATATATATATATATATATATTATATATATATATATATATATATAATATATATATATATATATATATATATATTATATATATATATATATTAGTGATGGTCGATGTCATTTTTCTCATTTGCGGATGCGATGTTGAATTTTCAAAAATGCGGATGCGGATGTTGAATTTTCGAAATGCGGATGCGGATTTGAATTTTCAAAGTGCGGATGCGGATGTTGAATTTTCGAAAGTGTGATGGATGTTGAATTTTGATGAGACGCGAATGCAAAAATTGCATCACAATTATACTATATATATATATATATATATATATAATATATATATATATATATATATATATATATATATATATATATATATATATATATATATATATATATATATATATATATATATATATATATATATATATATTATATATATATATATATATATATATATATATATATATATATATATATATATATATATATATATATATATATATATATATATATATATATATATATATATATATATATATATATATATATATATATATATATATATATATATATATATATATATATATTATAACTCTCTAATAAAGTCTTGCCAAATTTTTATTTCCTATTTTAGATCCTCTAACTAAAAACCAGATACCTTAACAGACACTATCGACTTTATCAATACCTAAATTCTTCTTTTGGCACTTGCTTCATGACAAGCTTTGATTTTGAATTTTTTTTGCAAATCTTCCCATTTCTGAAACTATCAACATAATAACTAATGAATTATTTCACAACAATTAAAACATTATGAGAATGGATCATCTCATTCACCAAATTTTTAAAATTATCTGTTGAAGATTATATATTCTTTTCGACGGGGAACTATATCCAAATTGATGGTACAGCTTTGGGCTCTCCTTTAGGTCTTGCTTTTGCATATAGCTTTCTCTGTTATTATGAAAACAAATGGATCAGGCAATGCCCCACTCTATTCAAACCCCTTCTCTATCGCCGCTACATGAAAGACTGCTTCGTAGTTTTCAAGGAAAATGCTCATGCCAATATGCTTCTACAGTATATGAATGAGACAACAGCATGAGATTCACTATGGAACAAGAAGTTAATAATTCACTATTTTTTATAGATGTATATGTTACGCATATTAACAACATATTTAAAACATCTGTTTATAAAAAGCCTACTTCTACCTTTCTTGCTACAAACTATTTTAGCAATATACCTCTTAAGTTTATTCTATCAGGTCTAAGATCTAGAATCTATAGAGCATTTAAAATTTTCTCTGACTGGCATTTATTCCATAAAGAGATGGAATTTATTAAAATTCTTTTTCATTTTCATTTATTCCCTAATTTCAAGTGGAAAAAGTATTAACGAGTTTTTCGCTGATATCTTTAGAGCTACCATCATTTTCCTACTGTTCCTAAGTTAAAAATATATCTAAACTTCCGTATTTATGGTCCCTTACATCCCAACTTAAAAAAATATTCTTACTGAATTGAAACTACATTCCCCAGTGCCAGTTTATTCTTACAAATTATAACTCCCTCTCAATTCAAACTTTCTTCAGACACAAGGAATCTATCCCAATGCTTCTCAGATCCTCACTAATTTATTTTTTTAAGTGTGCCAGCTGTAATGCAGCATATGTAGACAAACTGGTCTACATTTAAAAGTGAGGATTGATAACATAGAAGAGTTTCCTTCAGAACTGACCTTCCTCTTTCCTCTCCTGAACACTCTGCCATAAGAGACCATGGAGATAGCCACTCTTTTTCTTCTTCCGATTTCTCCATAATTAATGAACACAGAAAATTAATGAATAAAAAGGGTGGGTATGTCCATGGTCTTTTATAACAGAGTGTACAGGAGAGCAAAGAGGATGGTCTGTTCTAAAGGAAACTCCTCTATGCTTATCAATACTTACTTTCAAATGTAGACCAGTTTGGCCTACATAACCGCATTACAGCTGGCACACTTAAATAAGTAAATTAATGAGATCTGAGAATTTGGGTGAAATTCTTGTGTCTGAAAAAAACTATAAATTGAGAGGGAGTTATAATTTATGGAATGAACTGGCGTTGGGGAATGTAATTTCAAATATAGTAAGAATTTTCTATTAAGTTGAGATGTAGTGTTCCTATATAAACAGAAGTTTTAAGTATATTTTTTTTTGGGTACAGTAGG
>SEYY01003282.1:0-5000 GCA_009176605.1 Armadillidium nasatum
TATATATAAACTCTTACTTGAAAGTCTGTCCATGTTCCATTTTCATAATTTGCTCCTAACCAGAAATAAGAGTAGCCATGAGACAATGGTTTGCATGTTTCCAGAAAAGGAATTGAATCTTTATAAAGTTCATTATTTAGTTTTTTGGTTTGTGGAAGGTACACGTCGGTTCTGTACATTCTTTTACAGAAACTTCTTGCTTCATTAAAAAATTTTTTGGATAATTATTTGGTAGGGCTTTCTGAAAATGGAAAATACGTTTAAGTAGATTTAAATAACTATGCAGAAAAATAAAATGAAATAAAATAAAATAAATAAATATATAGACAAAATATAAAAATTAAATATAATATATTATTAAATATTTATATAAATTTAGAGTAAACTTAGAGTAAAGAATTTGTTTTTTCTCTTTCTTAAATTTTAAAAAATAGTTTTGTATAATTTCAAAACCGGCGCCCTCAAGCACATGAGTTAATCACTTTGCCGTTTATTTATTTAAATATTCTTTCAAAGAAATGTTGTAAAATAATGTTTTTTGAACCTCGCCTCCTTTTAAGAACTGATTTCATAGGATTGTACAGTTTTAAAAATATTTCTTTATGAATTGCCAAAGAAATAAAAAATGAAACTTTTAGTCACAAAATTTAGAGCAATTAACATAATTTCAGTAAGTTAATAACAAGAAATTAAATAATAGCAATTTATTAAAATTGGAGATTTTTTATTTTTTATTTACGTATCTTTAATTCTGAGAAAATAGTGTTTATAACGACAATTTTTTATTTATAATATAAAACTCAACACTTTATATTAAGTGACCACAATGAATTGCTTGTTCTTACTGATTTCTGTGGCATATTGGTTCTTGTTCCACTTCAACGGCACCATCTACAGGACCACGAAACTGAACTCCATTTTAAAATGTCTCCTTCACCAGGGTTCTTTTCTTCTGAACAATGATATAAGGCTGCAAATTCATCACCACATAAAATACGACTGAAAATGCTTTCAAAAAAAAGAAACAAATGGAATAAAAAGGGAAAATGGAAAAAAAGGAATAAAAATTGATTGACAGTGCTCAACAATTGAAATTCATATTTATAAACAAAAAATTCAAATTATTAGCAATTAATATTAAAGAAAATATTTTTTTTATTTTTTATTTTTTTTTAAAAATACAGGTCAACTTTTTGATGTACTTATACGCTGCTAATTATTATTATTATCGATTTTGTTTTAAATAAAGGAAACAAATATCTATGAACAGTTCCTCCCCCCCCCCCAAAAAAAAAAAAAAAAAAAAGTTTATGGAATCAATCAGACAAAAAAGTGTACTATATAATAAAAAATATTCAAGCTGTCAATTTCAATGATAATTTAATGATAAGCATTATTTAAATTAGAAAGCACGTAACACCAGAAAATTGCCCTATTAAGTACTTAAAAAAAATATAAATAGATACATTTTTTTGTCAACTAAATTTTGAAGTTTTAATGACAAAAGATAATTAACTTGTCAAAATCTTACTTCAATCCTGATAACTTTCCACAAAACGATTGTTGGCTTGAGAATCCTCCATTAAATTTGTCCGTTTCTTGACCCAAAACAAGAGACCCATTTAAGAACAATGTTGGAGGGTCTTTTATATTCCCAGAGACAATTTTTTCCCTTTAATTAATATAATTGATTTTATTAAAATTAATTCAATTTGAAGTTATTTAATTTTGTTTGATCTGCATAGTTTAATGCAACTTTTGTTTATTATGTACACTGGTATCTAATTTCAACTTCAAAATATTTTTTTGGTGCTTTGTTCTTTTATGTTGATGAAAAAATATTTAGATCGGAAAGATTGGTATTTGATTGTAATTTTATTATAAATTTAAAAAATACGTTTTTTTTTTTTTTTTTTTTTTTTTTTTTTTTTTTTTTTTTTTTTTTTTAAAAGAAAATTTAAAATTAATTTATTTCACTCAAATTCTCGATTTAATGTTAAAGATGTGGATCGTTGAAAATGAATTGTGAATATAATTTCTGTTGGTTTCATAAGAATATTTTAAATGAAACTGATGCAGTGAGATGTTTTCAGAAATACAAAATTGCTATTGAAAATAAATTATTTTTTTGATTAGGTTAGGTTAGGTTAGGTTAGGTTACTTAGGTTGTTAGCTCACGATTTACATAAAACTATTTTCTCTAGGTTTGTGCCAATTCAGTGTCAACTTCTGAGCCAATTGGAGGACATGATTTCACTTTTCAAATAGATGAGACGTTATTTTCAAAGCGTAAAAATCATAAAGGAAGCTATATATATATATATATATATATTATATATATTATATATCTATATATATATATATATATATATATATATATATATATATATATATATATATATATATATATATATATATATATATATATATATATATATATATATATATATATATATATATATATATATATATATATATATATATATATATATATATATATATATATATATTATATTATATATATATATATATTAAATAAATAAAAAAGAAGCTCAAAAAAGTTTTATATGCATTTCTTTCTATCATTAAAAATTATTATTTTCATTTTTAACTTCTAAGTAAAGACAGGCGGACAAACCTTTCCGATCTAAATATTTTTTCATCAACATGAAAGAACGAAGGTCCATTTTTTTTTAACCCCCTTTAGCTGTGAGTACTCATTTATCAGTTCAAACGGGGGTTCGAAAAAAATACTGGAAACATCACTGACATTGTCAGTACACCGGTACATATGAATAAGTTATCCAACATAGTTTTCTAATTATACAATGAAAGGACTGAAAGTGAGTGTTAAACAGCCCTTTTCTTCATTATTAAGTTGCTAATAAGCTAACTTCTAATGTAGTATACCAAAGGATACTATTACCAAGAATTTCGGGTCAAATTTTCAGTCAATTTTGGTGGCTAAGAATTAAATTAAACTCAATAGAAGGAAGTTTATGAAGAACAATCATCTACCGCAATAGTCATTCTGAAAATTGCCCCTTTTTTCGGGAGTGTTAAGTTGCTAAATCTGGGGATTATACTGTGCATATGTAAAAAATATATTCATGAAGAATTTAACAGCCAAGGACATAGTAAAAAGTTTCATAATTTATTTAACACTTTTAAAATATTATACTGAACTGGCCAACTAAAATTACTTTTTTAACTTAGTATTGTGAATCTTCCGAGCTCAAGTAAGTAAATTTACTAGTCGAAATTTTGTGCAATAATTTACTTTAATCTCTCCTTAAACCCTTAAGTATTATTATTATACTGGAATAAATTTGTTGGTTTTAATATTTTAATATTAAAAAAAAATAATGATAAAAAACTTTTAAAATTAATGAATTATATTTATGTATGTGTGTTGTGTGTGTGTGTGTGTGTGTGTGTGTGTGTGTGTGTGTGTGTGTGTGTGTGTGTGTGTGTGTGTGTGTGTGTGTGCATAAAGAGTGTTGGGAAGACTTTAGAATATTACGTAATGATCAATAATTTAATTAAATGACTAAAATTTATTTTGTTAACTTTCTCACAATTACAATTACTAATAATTAATTTTTTTATTTACCCATTTAAATAAGAAATAAATGTTTCGTTATTCTCATAAGCGTCAAAAGCAATACCAAAATGATACCATTCCATTGGAGTTATTTGTACAGGAACTTTGTAGAGGATGCTGGTGATTCGATCGCTAAAGATTATGTGCAGTTTATTGGGTCCTCATGAAAAAAAAAGAAAAAAAAAAAAAAAAAAAAAAAAAATAATAATAATAATAATAATAATAATAATAATAATAATAAAATAATGACATTATTTCGAAGTAAATAACTTCTTATTTTAAATTAAATCTTTTAAAATTAATAACTCTGTGACATGATAATAATAATAATAATAATAATAATAATAATAATAATAATAATAATAATAATAATAATAATAATAATAATAATAATAATAATAATAATAATAATATCCATTATCGTAAATATTTCAATGAAACTTCATTGAAAATTAACTTTTCTCAAGTTATTATTTATTCATTTATTTTTATTTTACTTTTTTTTTTTATTTTTATCAAAATTTTGGTCATTACTCACTGGCGTAAAGATTCATTTCATTGCATTTTATATCCGAAATGGAATACGATAAATAAATAAGAAGTAACCCTAAAATAATGAACTTTGAACCAAATAGACAAACTGTATGACGTCACACTGGCAGTGCCATCTGGTAGAGGAGTTAAGAAAGTAACAACACGAGACTCGTTGCTCGGTTTGTTCTTCGGTTGAAAGTGGAACACTGTTTCTGGAAGGCAAACTGAAACCAATGATTACCATTACATTTATATTTTAGGAAAGATTTTAAAAGCTCTCAAATAAGAAAATTTCTGAAAGTTTCGAAAATGAGATATAATAATAATAATAATAATAATAATAATAATAATAATAATAATAATAATAATAATAATAATAATAATTATGCTTTCACCCTTTGAAATTTAAAATAGGAAGAAAATACAGCGACATAATTTATAGACAAGAGGCTTTTATAAAAGATTTACAGAAAGCTGCAAGTTAGGGAATATGCAGAGCGAACTGCCAAATATGATTAAAATATTTCAATGATATAAAAGGAATACAAATACCAAAAGTAATAAGGAATATGAAAGCTATTTATTATTTTTTTTGTGTGGAATAAATTAAAAAAACGTATTAATTAAATAGACAATAATTGTTCTACTTAAATATGACATAAAAAAATACAAATATAGATACTAAAAACAAAGGACAACAGTAGGAAATGTATTTAGAGAGAGCATTTATTTTAATAAATTAAGAGAAAAAAAAAAATATAAACAGGAACATAAAAAGGTATGAAAATGTTAAAGATATTATCATTAATTAAGATTAAAAATAAATAAAAATGTGATTCACATTACCTTTAATAAACAAAAG
>SEYY01003282.1:7500-27500 GCA_009176605.1 Armadillidium nasatum
TTGTAATTTTCTGTATTTTTTTCTGAAAAATGAATATAATCATTAATTTAAGTGAAAGTTGACTATTCTACTCCTTAAATCTAATTTTCTTAACCAAAAATTTCAGTGCTTTTAACCTCTTTATAAATTTTAAGAAACCCCAGCCCCAGGCCCTGCACCGGCCCCGGCCTCGGTCCCGGCAAAATTCCAGCCCCATTCGGTCCCTAAGTATATATATATATATATATATATATATATATATATATATATATATATATATATATATATATATATATATATATATATATATATATATATATATATATATATATATATATATAAGTAATTAATATTAGACGTTTCGAGTCTAACCAGACTCATTATCAATATTATCTGTAAAATGAGATACAAAGAGTAAGTTATGAAATCAGTTTTATCACGAAACAACAATTACAATATATAAACAGATCACAAGGCAAATAGGCGCTAGATAGTAAACAGATTTATGGAGAGCTGAATGTGAGATTTTTTTTACGCCTTGTTTTTTACTAGGTTGGTATATTTATATTTTATGAATATGTTAATAAAGTTCAGTAGATATACACGCTAATCTGGAAAACTATGTTCTGAATTGTGGGACTGAAGATAAGGTTGTATTCAGTTGGGGTTGCAGTTGCTTAATAAATTGAGAGAAAAGGATTTTGCGGTCGGAAACGTTTGAGGAGTTTACTAAAATACTAAAGTCTGAGAATTGGAGGGGGCGGTTATGGAATTGTGAGTTGTCTCGGATGGAGAAGTGTTCTGGTGTAGAAGAAGAGAGATTTGTGAGGAAGGAAGAACCAAAATGATTATGAATTCTGAGTCTGAGTTGTAGACATGTTTGGCCTACATCGAGGAAATTACATCCTGAACAAGAAAATAAATAAGCAACAAAAGATTTGAGACTGATTGGGAGTTTTGTTTTATATTTAAAGAAAGATTTGATGGAAAATGAGTTTATACCGATGAAGTGGGGAAGAGTCGTTGAAAGGAGGAGATGTAGGTCTTTGTTTAATGAAGTGGTAAGTGTACCCAAATATGGAGCTTTAAGATATATTTGTAGTTTAGGAACGGAGAGAATAAGCAGTTTTGGGAGGAATATATATATATATATATATATATATATATATATATATATATATATATATATATATATATATATATATATATATATATATATATATATATATATATATATATATATATATATATATATATATATTAATAAATATATGTATTCCTAGGCAGTGCTGCAGTTGCAAGGTAATTATTAGTTCAAAATTTGATTATAATCATTTTTTTTGGTAATTATTAACTCAGATGACGCAAAATATTTATGTGCTTATTACGTTTACAGAAACACACCCATTCACCCAAATATATATATATATATATATATATATATATATATATATATATATATATATATATATATATATATATATATATATATATATATATATATATATATATATATATATATAAGGCCCATTGGTCCATACAGATATTTGAATTGCAAATACTTTGAAACCCTTTTTTGTGTTACTGAACCATTTTGGGAAAGCCTTTTTTTTTTTAAAATTATTTCTCTAAACTATCATTCAAACTAACGTCAGTTTCCTGATAATATTGATCAAAAGTTTTTTTTTTTAATTAAAGAAAATTTGTCAGTAGAAAACTTCATAGACCGTACCAATTTTGGATATTTTATAGAATTTGGTATTTTAATAAAAAAGAAAAGTATATTCTAGAGAAATGAGAATTAAAAAAAAGTATTAAATCTAGATAAGAAATAGATTTCAGGATATATTTTAAAGTTTGTCTATCAAGATTGATTATATTAATTACTACACTTAAGATAATAAAACAAAAAGTACCCTTCAAATGAAAGCTCCAAAAAGAGAAGGAATTGACTATCAATGGATTAAAATAAAAATACCTGGAGTGGAATAATGCCATTAGATTGAATAGTTCAATGGAATTGCCAAGTTTCATCTCTTTTGAAAACTGTAATGTTGTTACAATGAAAGAGGGACAAATATCTTTTCTATCATCAGTGACTCTTATATTAGATGTAATTAGATGTAATGGCTCTTATCTTATGTAATTTAAACTGTAATTTTTATTTCAAAAACCTACCACATAATCATATTCTACATACTCATCTGAACCGAATATGGAACTTAGTCTCACTTTTCTAATGCCATTACAACAGTTTGATTAGGAAACTTGTTAGATACATTTTAACCACAATGACAGAAAATTGATTCACTATACCTTTCCGACTTCAAAATATGAATTTTAATTCGTTTAATTGGGAAGGTGTACCTCACTTTGATACCCAAATACCATGCTAAAACTATCATCAGTTTCCTGATAATTGGAAAGGTGCACCTTGCTTTGATACCCAAATACCATGCTAAAACTATATAAAAGTTATCAAAGAAAAATTGCACGTGAGTTTCTTCTCGTTCTTAACAAACTAAAAATCTCTTTAGTACTGTTAAATATTCTAAATTTAAAAACTGATTATTTGATGGATTTCTAATTTATTTTTATGATAAATTTTTTAATGAAAATTTGGGAGAAAATTTTACTAATATATATATATATATATATATATATATATATATATATATATATATATATATATATATATATATATATATATATATATATATATATATATATATATATATATATATATATATATATATATATATATATATATATATATATATATATATATATATATATATATATATATATTCCATACAGAAATGGAATTTATGAAAATACTTTTCCATTTTAATTTATTCTCAAAGTTTCAAGTAGAAAAAGTATTAATTAACGAGTGTCTCACTAATATCTTCAGACCTACTCTTCATTTTCCATCTGTACACAAACAAAAAATTTACTTAAAACTTCTGTATATAGGATCACTTACATCTCAACTTAATAGAAATATTTTTACTATAATTGAAGTCTACATTCCGGCAACGCAAGTTCATTCTTATAAATTATAACTCCCTCTCAATTTATAGATTTTTCAGATACAAAGAATCTCCCCCAATTCTTCTCAGATCTTCATTAATTTATTTATTTAAGTGTACCAGCTGTAATTAGGCCTATATAGGCCAAACTGGTCTACATTGAAAGTAAGGAGTGATAAGCATAGAGAGGTTTCCATAAAAACATACCATCTTCTTTCCTCTCCTGTACACTCTGTCATAAAAAATTGTGGACATACCCACCCTTTTTCTTCATTAAATTTTTCTGTTCTTCAACATTCATCTTTCCTTCTTGATCATACGATTTTGAAGTTTTATTTATAAAAACTCATTGCCCATTTTTAAATGATCAAGCTTCTTTTATTGTCCATTTCTCTCAATAATGAAGGTCCTTTTCTTTTTTTAAAATAGCCATTCCTTTTAATTTTTATTTTTGTTATTTCAATATTAATATTATTACTTTATTTTTTATTATAATTATTATTATTTTAAATATCTTATATATAGTTAATGAATATTATTATTATCTTTATTATATATAGTTAATAAATTTTATTATGTTTTTTTTGTTTGCATTTTAAAGCAGAAATTTGTAAAATTTAGTTTGTGCTGAAGACGGACCGAGATACGGTGTTAAACGTTCACAGTGTATTAAATGTGCATGTGGAAACCCTTATTATTGGCTTTAGCCTTTCTAATTAAATTAAGGTTCACTAGGAAAGAAGCTATCTGAACTATATATATATATATATATATATATATATATATATATATATATATATATATATATATATATATATATATATATATATATATATATATATATATATATATATATATATATATATATATATATATATATATATATATATATATATATCAATCCAAATTCAACATCCGCATCCGCATCCGCATACGCATCCGCACTTTCAAAAATTCAGTATCCGTATCCGCATCCATCCAAAATGAGAAAAAATGACATCCGATCCATCACTATATATATATATATATATATATATATATATATATATATATATATATATATATATATATATATATATATATATATATATATATATATATATATATATATATATATATATATATATATATATATATATATATTATTATTATTATTATTATTATTATTATTATTATTATTATTATTTAATGATTTCAATTTTTAAGTACCAGAATTACTGTTGCACTGTATTACTAGATTGTAGTTTTGGGTGATTGATTACCCTCATCATTCTTCTTTTTTCAAGTGCCTCAAACATGTACGAGTATTACATAACGATTGGGTGTATGGGATCTATTTGGAGTAACTATAGAAATTTTCTTCTGGGTGGGTTGAGGGGTTGAGAAGGGTCTCTTTATTTGAGAATTTCAGTTAGCCTTTCATGATTTTATATTATTATCTTTATTTTGATATATATATATATATATATATATATATATATATATATATATATATATATATATATATATATATATATATATATATATATATATATATATATATATATATATATATATATATATATATATATATACACTGTCTCACTCAGAACTGCAAGCAATTATAATCTACAGGTTTTGTCACGTAATTGTATTGTTCCATTACTTCCATGTTGTTCAATTCTTGACACCTTAAAGAAAAATCCCACGCGTAACTTTTCTCCAAATGACTTTGTCCTTTCAATACTCTTTTTCCTATTAACAAGTCCTGTATACCATCAAGCCATTTCCTTTTAAGTTTGTTTGACGTTCCCCTATTGCCTATCACTTCCGACATTAAAACTTACTTAGTCAATCTCTTTTCATTCATCCCATGAAAATGTCAGTACGCTCTTGGTACTCCACCAGACATCTTTCCTAGCAGTACAAAAGCCGTTTTTCTTCCAATTTTAATCCTGTATTTTTTCTTAGCGTCGCAAATATCCTATAAGTCTTTCATTTCCCGAACATTTTTTTCAAACAGAAACCTGGAATAAAAATACTAAAAGTACTCTCAAACAGTTTAATTTTTACATTCCTAGATAAATTTTCCTTTCTCCTTATTTCGCGAAGTCTTTTAATATTGGAACCTTTATGTATAATCATTCCCTACATTATATAATAGATTTCATTCGCGTCAGCACACTCAAGTATATATTACAAGAGTAAATGAGGTCTGGCTGTATGCAAATAAATATGAAGACGCTTTGCTTGAGGGTGTAGGAACTTTTTTTCCATCAATAATTCCAACTATTTAAGTCTTACTTTATCCCTCTTTTCTGTAGATACTACTGTGAAAAGTACTTGAGGAAGATGGTCTCTTGCATTTCACCTACATTGTTATAACCTCGTAGGACAAGGAGTGCCAAGTGTTCTCTCGAATTTTGTGAAGGTTGTTGGTAACTACAGTCTTAATCGTTATGATTCATCTTTCTCTCCTCTCACATTTCTTTTGTGAAATTCAGACTTTTTTTCTTCCTGTTTTAACCTTTATCAATTTAAAGTCTGCAATCTGCGTCCACTTGTGGGATTTGAGTTAGGTTGGGCTTAGGAAACTTTTTTTTTTTACTGCTTTCTCTTCTTTTTAAAACTTCATCCTTAAATAGGGTCATACATGTGAATGAATGCTAAGGTATAAAATAAAGAAGCCATCAATGATTCAAAAGACATATGTTGATGGATGAAATTTGGTTAAATTCAAAGTAGCCAGTTTAGGAAAAATAGAAATTGCAAAGAAATTGAAATTCACTTAAGGAAAGCTATAAAAATACCAATATGTTTTCGAATATTATAAAAATAGAATAAATTTTAATTGCCGTGTATTTAAAAAGTCGACAATGAATTAGAAAAACTTTGAATAGAGAAAACTAAAATATTATGGCTACTTTTTCATTACCTTTTTTTTTATATATAATTGTACAAAAAATGATTTTCAGAAAAAAATCCATTAGTATTTTATTGACTTACCAGAGAACGAAAACATTTAGAAAGAGAAAGAGTGAAAGAGAGAGAGAGAGAGAGAGAGAGAGAGAGAGAGAGAGAGAGAGAGAGAGAGAGAGAGAGACAGACAGAGAGAGACAGACAGACAGAGACAGAGAGACAGACAGACACAGAGACAGAGACAGACACAGAGACAGACAGACAGACAGACACAGAGAGAGACAGAGAGAGAGAGACAGAAGAGAGAGAGAGAGAGAGAGAGAGAGAGAGTGAGTGAGTGAGAGAGAATTTTTAAATTTTTTTTGCAATTAGCGATACTAATTAGTAGAGAAAGAAATATAGGGGTAGAACAAATTATAGAGGTGAAGGCAAATAATCGTATGTTGAAGAACAAATTACAGAGGTGAAGGCAAATAATCGTATGTTATAGAACAAATTATAGAGGTGAAGGAAAATAATCTTATGTTATAGAACAAATTATGGAGGTGAAGGCAAATAATCGTATGTTAAGATATTTTTGAATACAACAAGTGTTGCTGCTGACGTCATAGACACCAAATATAAGAAAGACGCGTTGGATCCAGAATGTCACTTCTTGTACAGCAGAAATCTCCTGAGTTTCAAGAACAGGTAATATTTCTTTATTTTTTATTTTAAATACTGTTTACAGATTTTAAGGTTTTTATGTTTATTATTTTTTTTTATATTCAGGAATATTTTTCCTTTTTATTAAATATTAATAATTTATTTATTTTTTGGATTCAGGAATATTTTTCCTTTTCCGTTAAATTTTAATATTATATATATATATATATATATATATATATATATATATATATATATATATATATATATATATATATATATATATATATATATATATATATATATATATTATATATATATATATATATATATATATATATATATATATATATATATATATATATATATATATATATATATATATATATATATATATATATATATATATATATATATATATATATATATATATATATATATATATATATATATATTTATATATATATATATATATATATATATATATATATATATATATATATATATATATATATATATATATATATATATATATATATATATATATATATATATATATATATATATATATATATATATATATATATATATATATATATATATATATATGTATTCACGAATATTTTTTTTTCTCATTAATTAAATATTAAAATCTTCAGTAAGAAAGTTATAATTTGTAATGGTAAAAATGAATACATTAAGACAGACAATGTCAAATGGTAAAAACCAGCTAAAGTCTAACAGAAATCCAGTTAAACGCTAAAAGCCATTTATAAAGCCATTTAGAAAGCTAATTTTAAAAGCCAGAAAAAAGGAAAATATTTTTCAAATCAAAAAACCTATTCTTTCTTTTCCCAAACCAGTAAATTAATAATATAAGAATTTAAATAATGCAAACAATCATAACTTTAATTTATTTTATTAAAATTTTTTAATTTATATATATAATATATATATATATATATATATATATATATATATATATATATATATATATATATATATATATATATATATATATATATATATATATATATATATATATATATATATATATATATATATATATATATATATATATATAAATTTTATTTCATAAAATTTATTTTGAAAAAAAATTTAAATTTTATTAAAAAAAAAAAAAAATTTATTTTTAAATTAAAAGTAAAATATTTTATTATATATATATATATATATATATATATATATATATATATATATATATATATATATATATATATATATATATATATATATATATATATATATATATATATATATATATATATATATATATATATCCCCGTAAATATATTTATAAAAATAAATTTGAATATAAAAGAATATAAAAAATTAATATTTTAGTTTATTTATTTATTATTTACATATTTATTTACTTATTTATTTTCATTTTTTAATTTAAGATTTAAAACTTTTAACGTTTTAATTGCAAATTAGTTTATGTAATTTATTAATTTAATTGATAAATTAATTTCTCAATTACTTAAAAATCAAAATCTGATTTTATTGATTTTAATTTTACACCTGACCTAGCCCTACCCTGATCTAGATCTGTTTAAAGGTTCATATATATATATATATATATATATATATATATATATATATATATATATATATATATATATATATATATATATATATATATATATATATATATATATATATATATATATATATATATATATATATATATATATATATATATATATATATATATATATATATATATATATATATATATATATATATATATATATATATATATATATATATATATATATATATATATATATATCAGAAAAGCCAACAGCAAAACATTCATCATGAAAATCGTTTCTGTATTTTTGGTCTTCTTCTTCCTCGCCATTTACAACACCGATGCCGGCAACGCCGACGTCCGTAAGTTTTTATTCATAAAAAAACTGCTTTTTCTCTTATAGTATATATATATATATATATATATATATATATATATATATATATATATATATATATATATATATATATATATATATATATATATATATATATATATATATATAATATATATATATATAATATTATATATATATATATATATATATATATATATATATATATATATATATATATATATATATATATATATATATATATATATATATATATATATATATATATATATATATATATATATATATATATATATATATATATATATATATATATATATATATATATATATAAATTATATATATATATATATATATATATATATATATATATATATATATATATATATATATATATATATATATATATATATATATATATATATATATATATATATATATATATATATATATATATATATATATATATATATATATATATATATATATATATATATATATATATATTCCTTTTAAGTAAGTTTAATGCAAGGAATGGTCAAGGTCAAACCTTTAAGATAATGATATATTTTTCAATTAAATTCACCTCAGCACAAGCCTCAGTTTTCCAACGCTATTATTATCAGTATTATTATCATTATGTTTAATTAGTTATAATTTATCCCCAACTTTATTCTTACTTTTCATTAACGATCTTCTCAACTGCACTTCTAACTCTGTTCACTCTTATGCTGACGACTCAACTCTTCATTCTTCTACTCATTTCAAATCTGCTCCCTCTTTTGCTTCTAGAGTTGCTTCTCGTCTTCAACTTTCGATTCTATTCTTGCCGATCTGGATGGGATTTACCGGTGGGGTCATAACAACCTTGTGAAATTCAACTCTTTAAAAACTCAACTTCTTCACATCTCCTCTCAAAAACACCTCCCAACTTTCCTATCCTCTTCGATGGCTCTCCCGTCTCACCTGTAAATAACATTAACATTCTTGATCTAAACATGAACAATAAACTGTCTTGGAAACCACATATCACTAAGCGGCCTCTAGGAAGCTAGGAGTTCTATTCAGGTTGCGAGAATTTTTTTCTTCTGAGCAGTTACTTCAAATATATAAGGGTCTTATCCGCTCTTGTATGGAGTACTATTCTCACATCTGGGGGAACTCCGGCTCCTCCTCTCTTCAGGATAGGGTTGAGTTAAAAGCTAAAAGATTAATAAACTGTCTCCTACTTTCAAACTCTCTTGACCCTCTATCTCTGCGATGTGACGTTGGCGCACTATCTCTTTTCTATAGGTACTACAATGGCAGGTGCTCGAGGGAATTCGCCTCTCGCATTCCTCCACCGTTGCGTCGTCCTCGTTGCACAAGGGGTTCCCTGCTTTCGCACCAATTTTGTGTGGCACCAATTTTGTGTGGAAGTGGAAAACTCCAGGCTAGACCGTTGTGGTGCCTCATACTTTCCAGCCACCTCTGTTCTGTGAAACTCTTTACCATCATCTATTTTTCCTCTTGCATTTAATCTTCCACTCATCAAGGCTTCCGTCTGTGCCCACCTGAGGGATGTGCGTTAGGTGTGCGTTTGAGTGAGTTTTCTTCCTCTGTGTGTTTCCCCTCCTTGAAAAGGGCTCTGCCCGTAATGGTGGCATCTGTAAAAAAAAAAAAAAAGTTTTAATATTTTATAAAATACTTTTTATTGATTAGGCTAAACTAAGGTGACCATCCGTCCCGATTTTATGGGGACAGTCCCGATTTTTTAAGCCGTGTCCCAATTTTTTTTAGAGGGTAAATCGGGACGGATAATAGTATTTTATCGAACTTTTGCTAAAATTAGATGGCAAAACTGTATTTTTTTTTTTTTTTTTGTAGAACGTCCTTAACTAATAAACCATATGACTTGTTTTCGAAAACAACAATCGTATTTCTTCTTTATATTAAAAATCACCATTCTTTATACATCCCTTAAAACCCTTACGAGCAGGGTATTTGGGGAGGTGGGGGGCAATGTTCAAAAGCTTCCCGATTTTTGGTCAGAAAAATATTGTCACCTTAGGCGAAACTTTCCTATTACTATTTGGATCACTGTTATATCGTTCACCTCACATTATTCTTGTATCTTTGCTTGTCTTTTGTCCATTATCCCCTTCTCTCTCTTGTTTGCCACCAAAATGTTATCATATGAAACTCAAACTTCAATTATATAGCGTAACTACTCCCTTTTATTCTTTACGCCAATGTCAGGTCTGTTATGGATGACAGTAATATCTGCTGGAATCAAACAATCCAATAGTAACTGGACCTCCATCTTCTATCTATGGGTGGATTTTGTTTCCAATAGTCTGTTGCTCTATTTGTTGGTGTATTTTTGGTGTAATTTAATTGTTATCTCTTAATTTTATTAGTAATCTTCTTGGATTATTAAACATATTATTCTGTTTCGAGTCTTTCCTTTTTCATTCTTTCATATATTCTTAGTATTTCAGTTTTGATACCCATTTTAGTTTTCTCCTCGCAATAGCATATATATATATATATATATATATATATATATATATATATATATATATATATATATATATATATATATATATATATATATATATATATATATATATATATATATATATATATATATATACAATATTATTTTTTTTACCTTGATGTACTTATTCTTTCTCTGCTAATCATATATATATTATATATATATATATATATATATATATATATATATATATATATATATATATATATATATATATATATATATATATATATATATATATATATATATATATATATATATATTATTTTTACCTAGATGTACTTATTCTTCCTCTGCTAATCATAATTTTTGCTTGTCTCTTAGTAATTTCCAAATTTTCAGATTTTTTAGTACCTCTTTCTTTAATCCGAGTTTCCAAATTGGCTTTCTAACGTTTCTATTCCTTTTTCTCTTAAATTAATCCTGTATTTATCTTGTCTGATATGGGTTTTCCGGTCGAATAATGGTCTATTTAATTCTTAAATATCACAATTATAATACTATATGGCAACTCTGTTTGCTTGTCCAGACTGACTGATTGAGTCATTTGAATATCTTTTTTTCACTGTGATACTCTTGTTTATTGTTTAATGCTCTAAAGCCTCTAATACCCTATAAAATGTACAATGTTTTGTAGCATTTTATCTATTTTATCTAATGTGTATTTTTCTTCAACATTTTTTCTTAATTCTTGTTATCTCCTTCCTCACGGTTAATAATACATAAATATGAAAAACCCTGTATTAGATCTTCGCTTTCATTTAATAGCCTGTCACAATGGGAAGACTTATAGTTCACCTGCTTGTTCTCCGGATATGTTTTTTATCTATCGTTTTTCCATCTTTTTCTTCTCTGTTTTCTTTTTAGTCTTCTACCATTTTGACTTATTTTGCTTTTTTAAATTACCGTTTTTTTATTTTTTATATGCGCTTCTGTTTGAACGGCATAATGATGAAGAAGTAAGGTTGGGTGGTAGCTGTACCATCTGCTGAAGGTCTTCGAAATAGAGAAATGGAAGACAAATTCATTGCTGCATTTATAGAAGTAGTGGTGAACACTGAAATCATCCAAAATTATATTTCATAGAAAAGAGAAGAGAATTTGCTACATTTTGGAATTTAGTAGAATTAGGAGATAAATAAACAGAACAAAAGAATTTAGTTACAAACTGGCAAGAGAGATTAACACATAAGGTGAAAAATTCGGAAGACTCCAAATTAGAGACACGAAAACGAACAACGTCATTGCTCACACATACACTACAACCGCTTTTGAATAAAAACTGAGGAAAGTGACAATAAAGAGAACAGAGTAGAGTTTACTCTCGGAGAGTTCTAATACCTGAGTTTCTGTCACGAGCAAAGGAGGAGGTTAAGAAGTAAAGAGATGATGTTCAACTAAATGGAAGTTATAATAAAGACAGTGAATGTTGCAGAAATTCATGGAAAAAAATCAAACATTAAACCAAGGAGGCAGAGAAGTCTTGATAGAACAAGTCCAATCACCTAAACCGTTAGCTCCCAAGAAATAATGGAAGGAGGAGTGGATAAAGGGACTTATTTGGATGTGACCCTTACAAATATCTCCGAGATAGTTTGTTGTTTTAATATTTAATATTTATAAGAAAATCTCCAAGTGCGTACCTATAAGCCTGTGGGAAATATATAAAAAATTGGAATTGGTAGGGGTACTAAATAAACATATCCATGAACAACCCTTGTGTATGGTCGAGAGTGGACTTAAAATATTCTTTGAGAAGGAGAAGCGTGAAAAGGACAAACCATTGGACAACTTAGTCAAAAGAATGTTGCCTACCTATTGAACTTTTCTTGATTTTCCAAATAGGGAGGAGGGTACTTTCATTGGTTTTTCTAATTTCATTTGTAAAAAACTTAGTTAAAAGTACCATAGTTAGAGTCTATCGAGAATTGAAACACTCTTGCTTAGGTTAACTTGTTGAACTTAGAGAAGTCGGACAATCATATTTTTTTTTGTTTTTTGCTGAGAATCGTACTGTCAAGTCGTATGAAAATTCGTATTGTCAAGTCTTATTTATTTTGTGCTGTGAACTTGTTTAACCAAATTGAACTAAATTGTCCATTCATTTTTATTTCGACAAAACTTTTCGAATTATAATTTTCTGATCGGTTAGGATAAGTGATGGTAGGTAGCTGTTCCGAAGGGGCACTTATTGTGGGCTTTTTGCTTAAACCAAACCTCTCGGTAAGTCAATTTCGGCCAAAACTATCTAAACTACAACCTTTACATCTTGAATTATAAATATCCATACTTATCTTGAGCAAAGAAGTAATAATTTTTCAAAAAAGGCCATTCGTAATTTAGATCTTAACCAAGGTAAGAGTGTTTTTACTTCTCTATTGAATTTCATCTAAAGATGTATAAAGGCAAACTATATTGTGCATTTTTTTCCATGAAACAATTATTTTGTGAAAAAGATCAATTTTCGTAAATTGCATATGTTAGGGAGATTATGTTCTAAGAGCCTTAAATCATAACTACACCTTTCTAACAAATATATATATATATATATATATATATATATATATATATATATATATATATATATATATATATATATATATATATATATATATATATATATATATATATATATATATATATATATATATATATATATATATATATATATATATATATATATATATATATATATATATATATATATATATATATATATATATATATATATATATATATATATATATATATATATATATATATATATATATATATATATATATATATATATATATATATATATATATATATATATATATATATATATATATATATATATATATATATATATATATATATATATATATATATATATATATATATATATATATATATATATATATATATATATATATATATATATATATATATATATATATATATATATATATATATATATACAACAAAGGATGTATTATTAAAACATTTAAATTCAACAGAAGTTTCAGCAGGATCTGGAGGTGGAGGTTCATCAGGAGATGGAGGATTATTAGGTAAGCAAGTAATGCATATTTCATTGTTCCGTATGTAAAATGTATGTAATAAAATAAGAAGTGATAATATTGTTATTCAAGACATTTTTTTAAATTTTTTTTTTTTTTTTATTAAAAATTTTTTTTATATATATATATATATATATAATATATATATATATATATATATATATATATATATATATATATATATATATATATATATATATATATATATATATATATATATATAGTTAGAGAGTTGGACAATGAAAGAATGAGACTTTGAATGGCGTGTAGCACAAGCCCTTCCCAATGGAAGAGGTATGCAACTAGAGAGCTCAGAAGAGCAGTGTCAGTTGTAATAGGGATAATATATAGATATATATATATATATATATATATATATATATATATATATATATATATATATATATATATATATATATATATATATATATATATATATAGAGAGAGAGAGAGAGAGAGAGAGAGAGAGAGAAATTGATGGCAGAAAGAAACGAGAGTGAAACAGTCGACAAGACGAAATGTTCTACACTCCACCTTTTCAAGAAGAGTTGTTGAGTGAAGACATCTCGTATGTGTGAAGTATTGCCCATTCATACAACTCCACTCTAAAGAGTAAGCATCTGAAGTGACGTGAATAATTTTTGAAGGTTTCTCATAACACTCGGCTTCTTATAAGTTTGTTTAGGAACGGAAATATTGTGATTCTTCCAAGAAAGATCACGAGGAAAAGAAACACCAAGAATATTAAGTGCATACGAAGATATAAGTTGTGAGTTTTCGAACATGTTAAAGTTGTGTGGAATAGAAATATGGAAGAACTAAGGTTTTTATACTTAGAAAACAGCCGTGTATTCTCTGCCAAAATTAGAAAATCGATTAGAATTAGAAGTTAGTTGGTCCTATGCCACTCACATAGAGTCAATTAATTGCTGTTTGGTTGGACGATTTTTAAAATGAAAGCAGCAATGAATGGTTCAATATTCAACATAAGAGTAGATGGGTGATGAAGAAATGAAGAAATAGAAGGTCATTAATGAAAAGCAGATAAAGTTATAGATATAGAGATCCCAGAGGAACATTGCTATCTGTAAACTTAAAGCATTAAGGGTATCAGTCTACAACCACTAATACTGAACAACAGGAAAGGAAATTAGATAGAATACCCTAAGAGACTAATTGGCACCGAAAGAAGAAATAGAAATTAGAGCAGAAAGGGAAGGCTAAATTATAAAGATTGAGACATGCTGATTTAACAAGACAGGGTGAAAGCTCAGAAACAAGTTTTAAGAATCAAGTAAAAATCAGAACATGCCCTCTTAGCGTTAATCTCAGAAAGAGCAGAAAAAGAGAAATAACGTCTTTTGTAGAGATTTCAGTACAATGTTAGGTATAAATGTATTGGAGGAGGTTGAAGAAGGAGGAAAAGCTATATCTTCTTTTAAAACACACAACTAAAACCTTCATCTCTCCTTAATATTCTTGGTGTTTTTTTTTCTCGTAATCTTTCTTGGAAAGATCACATTACTTTTCTTCCTAAACAAGCTTCTAAGAGGATGGGTGCTCTGAGGCGCCTTCGTAGTTTTTTTACGCCACCCCAGTTGCTTTTTCTGTATAGGGTGTTGTTCACCCATGTATGGAGTATATGTCACACATTTGGGGTGGTTCCACTTATACAGCTCTTCTTGAGAAGGTGGAGTATAGGGCTTTTCGTCTTATCAACTCTCCTGCTCTCACTAATTCTCTCCTGTCTCTTTCTGCCCGTCGAATTGTTGCATCACTCTCTCTCTATTATCTCTATTACAATGGAGATTTCTCTTCTGAACTCTATCGTCGCATACCTCTTCCATTGCGAAGGGCACGTGCGACTCGTGTTACTACACAGTCTCATTCTTTCTCTATCCAATTCCCTGTCCCCAAACTTAACCGCTATGCTCAATCTTGCATGTACTCTACTGTTAAAGTCTGGAATACACTTCCTTCATCTATTTTCCCTACTTCCTTTGACTTACACACCTTCAAATGTCGTGCATCAGGTCACGTCGGCCTTTAATTTGACCAGGTTTCCATGTTTCCTCTGACTCTGGTGGAAATTTTGGAAGGCCACTGGCCTTTGCTCACCAGAGAATATATATATATATATATATATATATATATATATATATATATATATATATATATATATATATATATATATATATATATATATATATATATATATATATATATATATATATATATATATATATTATGCTCTTTTCAGGGTTGGACAAAACAATATCAGGACTTATAAAAGATAACCCGGTTGTTATGGTTTTGGAAAATTTATTAAGTAACGAAGTACTTGCTAAATGCTTGTTGCCAGAAGGTAATTTTGTTCATATATTCATGTTAAATAGTGTGATAAATCAATATATATATATATATATATATATATATATATATATATATATATATATATATATATATATATATATATATATATATATATATATATATATATATATATATATATATATATATATATATATATATATATATATATATATATATATATATATATATATATATATATATATATATATATATATATATATATATATATATATATATATATATATATATATATATATATATATATATATATATATATATATATATATATATATATATACTAGGGAAGCTATATAGTGGCCGAAATGCAATTGCTTGCAGTTGCATGCAGCATTGCAATATTGAAAAAATTATAAAATATATATATATATATATATATATATATATATATATATATATATATATATATATATATATATATATATATATATTATATATATATATATATATATATATATATATATAACTCCAGAAACTCACGCAACTTATATTTCATCCAGGAATTGTGCAAAATCTATTCTTCGAGATACCAAAAACTCTTTTCTCGGTCGCAAATGCAATAATCTTTCTGGCTCCTCTTCCTCCCTCCCTTTCTGGCATTTTGCAAAAAATGTCAACTCGAACTTTGCTTCTTCTTCTTTCCCTCCTCTAGTATTTTCTGTCGGTTCAACTGCTGTTTTGCCTTCCTCTAAAGCTGAACTCTTTGCTCAAACGTTTGCCTTTAATTCAACCTTAAACGATTCTGGAGCTGTTCCTACTCCTTCAACCCCCTCCGACTCATTTATGCCTAAAATTGTAATTTCTTCTAAAGGCGTCATTTCTGCTCTCTCTTAGCTTAACACTAAAAAGGCGTACGGTCCTGATGGTATCCCTTCTGTGGTTCTCAAAACTTGTGCTCTGAGCTTGCACCCTGCCTTGGTAAACTATTTCGTCTTTGTCTTTCTACTTCAAACTTCCCTTCTAATTGGAAACGTGCCTCATTCAGCCTGTGCCGAAGAGGGGAGACCCTTCTCAACCCTCTAACTACCATCCAATTTCTTTGACCTCTATTTTTTCTAAAGTTTTCGAATCTATCCTTAAAGGAAGATTTGGAAACATCTCAATTCTTCTAATCTTATCTCTGATCGCCAGTATGGCTTTCGTAAGAAACACTCTGCTGGTGACCTTCTTTCCCTTCTCTCTGACTATTGGTCCTCCGCTCTTCAGCATTTCGGTGAATCTCTTGCTGTGGCGCTGGACATATCGAAGGCTTTCGACAGAGTCTGGCACACAGCTTTGATTTCCAAACTTCCCTCTTTCGGAATCTATCCTTCACTCTGTGGCCTTCTCTCTGATATACTTTCTGGTCTTTCTATTGCAGCTGTTGTAAACGTCCACCGTTCATTCTATAAATCTGTTAATAATGGTGTTCCTCAAGGTTCTGTCCTATCCCCAACTCTTTTTCTCCTTTTCATTAATGACCTTCTCTCTATTACTTCATCGCCTATCGACTCCTATGCTGATGACTCCACCCTTCATTACTCTTTTAATTTTGAAAGGAGCCCCTCCCAGCAACAGTTAATAGAGGCAAGGAGGGTGGCTTTGGAGCAACTAACCTCTGATCTATCTCTCATTTCAAATTGGGGCAGAGAAAACATTGTCGTTTTCAATTCCTCAAAAACTCAATTCCTCCATCTCTCTAGTCGCCACAATCTTCCACACAACTATGATATTTTCTTCGAAAACTCACTCAAATCAAACATTCTTCCCTCCTTAATATTCTTGGTGTTTCTTTTTCTCGTTATCTTTCTTGGAAAGATCACATTATTTCTCTTTCTAAACAAGCTTCTAAGAGGTTGGGTGTCCTGAGGCGTCTTCAGTATTTCTTCACACCGCCCCAGTTGCTTGCTCTGTATAGGGGTGTTGTTCGCCCCTGTATGGAATATGCGTCACACATCTGGGGTGGTTCCACTCATACAGCTCTCCTGGAAAAGGTTGAGTCTAGAGCTTTTCGCCTTATTAACTCTCCTACTCTCACTAATTCTCTCCAATCTCTTTCTGCCCGTCGAATTGTTGCATCACTCTCTCTATACTATCGCTATTACAATGGACACTGCTCTTTTGAACTCTCTCGTTGCATACCTCTTTCATTGAGAAGGGCTCGTGCGACTCGTTTTTCTACACAGTCTCTTTATTTCCCTGTCCAACTCTCTGACACCAGACTTAACCGCTATGCTCAATCTTGCATGTAATCTACTGTTATAGTCTGGAACACACTTCCTTCATCTATTTTTCCAAATTCCTATGACTTATGCACCTTCAAACGCCGTATATCAGGTCACGTCGGCCTTTAATTTGACCAGGATCCCTTCTTTCCCCCTAACTCTGGTGGAATTTTGGTAGGCCTCTCGCCTTTGCTCACCATAGGTGAAATAAAAAAAAAAAAAAAAGTAATGGAGGTGGGGCCAAATGCAATTGCATATAGTTGCATGCAACATTGCAATGTTGAAAAAAATTATATATATATATATATATATATATATATATATATATATATATATATATATATATATATATATATATATATATATATATATATATATATATATATAGGGCATAAGATTCCACCATCTCTCTACCCCTCACCCCCCTCACCCCCTATCACCCCCTCACCCTGCCCTCAACCCCCTCAAAAAAAATTTAAAGTTAGCAACATTTATTAGAAAAATATATATATATATATATATATATATATATATATATATATATATATATATATATATATATATATATATATATATATATATATATATATATATATATATATATATATATATATATATATATATATATATATATATTATATATATATATATATATATATATATATATATATATATATATATATATATATATATATATATATATATATATATATATATATATATATATATATATATATATATATATATATATATATATATATATATATATATATATATATATATATATATATATATATATATATATATATATATATATATATATATATATATATATATATATATATATATATATATATATATATATATATATATATATATATATATATATATATATATATATATATATATATATATATATATATATATATATATATATATATATATATATCACCTTTCCCGCTTTCGTGGGGTGGTTCCCGCCACAATTCCCTTACAACCAATACCTTTCAACCCCTTTCACCACCGCCCTTAATCTCTCTCTGTCTCCACAAATCTTCTACCCTCTTCTAAACTCAAATTCCTTCCATCAAAATCACTCTCACTCCATCCATCCATCTCCACTTCGGCCTTCCCCTATCCCTACCTCTATCCACATGGAATCTAAGTACCTTGCCAACCATTCTGTCCTCATTCATTCTTCACATATGTCCAAACCATTTTAGCACATCCTCCTCCTCTCTATCAATTACACCTTCTTCCATTTACACATCTCCCTTATTCTTTCATTTCTAATCCTATCAATCCTTCTCAATTTATATATCGCTCTCAAATCTTTC
>SEYY01003282.1:32500-45333 GCA_009176605.1 Armadillidium nasatum
CAAGGCTTTCTACACAAACTCATCTTTAATCCGTCCAACTCTCTGACCCTAGACTTAACAACTTTGTTCAAATTTTCATGTACTCAATTGGTAAAATTTGAAACACACTTATTCAATCTACTTTCCCACCTTCCTTTAACGTTCACACCTTCAAACTGTGTAGCGTAATATGTCAACCATTAGTTTGGACTTTTCCAAGAAATTTCCAACTTTGGTTGAAAGTGGTGGCCTCATGTGTTATAAATGGGCCGAGGAGTCAAATTGAATGAACTAAATTTTTAAAAAAAGCAAAAACTGTCTTATTTATTTGTCGATGTGTTAAATACATAGCATTTAAACATGTGAAGCTCATAAGTTAGGAAACTAAAGCAAAAAAAAAAAAAAAAAAAAAAAAAAAAAAAAAAAAAAAAAAAAAAAAATAAAAGAGTTTTTCAGACTGCCATTAGAGTTTATGTACGAGTGTGAATAGCTTTTAATTTAATTTTGAAATCAGAAAAAGGATTAAACTCTGTGGAAAGACGACGCACAAGCTCTCCTGAAAGAAGTTGAGTACCTAGAGTGTTTCGAAGAACAGGGTCTGTTGTAATAGGAATTGCTTTTGAAAAGTGAGGCAGCAAATCGGCTGGTGAGAGAGTAAAGGGCATGATAGCTGATAACGAAAGAAATAATGAATAACGAAAACAATATCTTACACATGTTATTGATATTAGCATTCCTTTATAACTTCATAAGGGTCAGATCTTTCTGAAAAATGTTCAAACTATTAAGCTATTTGAAGATATTTTGTGGAAGGAGGAGAAAAGACACTTCTTCAGTGATTTAGCACCAAAATTAAAACTTTGAATTTATTTGTAAATTAATCAAAGCCAAATGCTGACCAGTAGAATTCATACTACAGATGAATAACTTATGTTTTCAGCTGAGAAAAAAAATGCAACATATTTCGAAAACAAATATATTTGTGCTTGTATTGTTTACTAGATTATAGGTATATATATATAAAAAAAAATCAGATATAGAAGATTAAATAAAGAAATGGACTTAAAAATTTTGGAAGATTCATTTGCTATTTCTGAAATTAAAAATAGTTCATTCATGCCCACGTACGGTGGGTCTTATTCTTAACACTAACACCACTGTAATTTTTGTAATAGTGTTTATATAGTACTTTAAACGAAATAATAATAATAATAATAATAATAATAATAATAATAATAATAATAATAATAATAATAATAATAATAATAATAATAAATAATATATAATATATAATAATAATAATAATATAATTATATATAATAATAAATATAATTATAATAATAATAATAATAATAATAATAATAATAATAATAATAATAATAATAATAATAATAATAATAATAATTAATAATAATAATGATAATGATAATAATAATTATAATAACAGTAAAATAAAAATAATAATAATAATAATATAATGATTAATAATAATAATAATAATAGTAACAATAATAATAATAATAATAATAATAATAATAATAATAATAATAATAATAATAATAATAATAATAATAATAATAATAATAAATAATAATAATAATAATAATAATAATAATAATAATAATAATAATAATAATAATAATAATAATAATAATAATAATAGACCAAAATGTTAATGAACAAAAAACTAAAAAATAATAATCAAACCAAATCAAATAAAAACAAAAACATAAATATATATTTTAAAAATATTTTGTTTTCTTCTTAACTGAAAATTGCTTCTGGGGTGAAGAATTGGTCCTATGAGCCCAAATTTTGTTTCAAACATTCAAAAATTCACATACAAAGGCAAATATCTTTTTATATACGAAATATAAATAAAAATTTATCAAATCTCTTTAGAGTTTATATTAAATGAAAAGAAAAAGAAAAAAAAAAGTCAAATTTCAAAACAAAAATAATAGTAAATAGGATGGTATCAATATTCCTAAGTATTATAATTAATTGTGAATATAATAATACCAATAATAAGAAAAATAATAATAATATAAAAAAACAATAACTAACAACAATAATAACAACAACAACAACAACTACAACAATAATAATAATAATAATAATAATAATAATAATAATAATAATAATAATAATAATAATAATAATAATAATAATAATAATAATAATAATAATAATAATAATAATAAAAATAATAATAATATAAAATTAAAAAAATGAAATCGAACATTAATGATGATTACGATAGTAATAATAACTATCGCTATCATCATCATTCTCACTATTAATTGTAATAATCCTTAAAGAAGATAGTACATAAATACTCTTTAGTATTTCAATAATTAGTATTTTTAATGGCTTTCCTAAAAGACCCTAGAGTGGGTGATTGCTGAGGGTTTACAGGGAGACTGTTCCACTCATAGATACCCTTGAGTGAGATGGCCCTCCGAGATTTAGTTAGAATGTATTTTGGTTTGTCTAGTGTAAAAGATTTTGTGCTACAGAGTTTGGTAGTTCTCACAGTTTGGTTCTGTATTATTAGGTTAGTTATAAGTTGATTCGCATTTCCATTTATGACATTAAAGATGTGGCTGCTTACAGAAACAGTATAGATATCCTGAAGTTTCAGTATAGATAAACTTTTGAAAAGCGGGGTTGTATGTTCATAGTAATTACACGACTCAGTAATATAAGAATTATCTTTTTCTGCATAGTTACCAGAGGTTGTAACAAGTACTCACTTACACAACCCCATATTGACAGAAAGTAGAGTAGGTGGGGATAGACAAGACTGTAGTAAAGGTTTTATAGAGTATATTTGGGAACAGAGTCTTTCATCATTAGGAATGCATAATTTACATAAGATAGCTTACTGACAAGACTATTGATATATTCTTTGAAAATGAGTTTATCATCGAAGATAACAACACCTAATAATTTTTCAGACGTTGTTCGACTAATAGTTATATTTTTTGCTTTAACATTAAGCTGCACAGGCTTTTTTATAATAATAATAATAATAATAATAATAATAATAATAATAATAATAATAATAATAATAATAATAATAATAATAATTATAATAATAACAATGATACTACTACTACTACTACTACTACTACTACTACTACTACTACTACTACTACTACTACCACTAATAATAATAATAATAATAATAATAATAATAATAATAATAATAATAATAATAATAATAATAATAGGCCTAAACAGCAATGAGGGATAAACTTTTAGGTAAGTTTTCAAAATATCAGGAATAAAATCTACATTAAGTTTTAGGTAAGAAAGACTGTTAGCTGACCAATTGTTTGTCAACAGTGTCGATCACTTTACCTGTCGACGATTTGGTTACGGGTATTCTGTAGCGAACAATATTACGCCGTGTATCTGGACATGTCGGCCTCCAGTAATCAAAATAGATTTTCCAACTTCAGTGGAAATTGGTACTCCTCCGTTCTTTGCCCATCGGAGGATATATATATATATATATATATATATATATATATATATATATATATATATATATATATATATATATATATATATATATATATATATATATATATATATATATATATATATATATATATATATATATATATATATATATATATATATATAAATATTTTCCCCTCAAGTGTCTGGCTAAACATCTGATGAATAATTAAATAATTTTCAATTTTAATTATGGAACCAAAGACAAGATAATGTTAGCTTAAATGAATTTCGTCAGAAAAAAGTGTTTTCTTTTTTGTTTACGTCATGATTCTTAATTATAAACTTCCTACAAACTTTCCTGATTTCTCATAGTTGTTGAGGATTCAGCTCTTCAAGTTTCATAACATTGTAAGTAGAAATCTATCTATCTATCTATCTATCTATCTATCTATAAACTACCAGTCTATCTATCTATCTATCTATCAAACCACCAATCTATCTATCTATCTATCTATCTATCTATCTATCTATCTATCTATCTATCTATCTATCTATCTATCTATCTATCTATCTATCTATCTATCTATCTATCTATCAAACTTGGAGTCTATCTATCTATCTATCCATCTATCTATCTATCTATCTATCTATCTATCTATCTATCTATCTATCTATCTATCTATCTATCTATCTATCTATCTATCTATCTATCTATCTATCTATCTATCTATCTATCTATCTATCTATCTATCTATCTATCTATCTATCTATCTATCTATCTATCTATCTATCTATCTATCTATCTATATATATCTATATATATATATATATATATATATATATATATATATATATATATATATATATATATATATATATATATATATATATATATATATATATAGTATATGCAACGATCTCGTTTGTTCTCGTTTCTCTAATTTGGAGTTTTTCCGAATTTTCCACCTTATGGCTCAGGCTTTCTTGCCATTCTACGACTAAATTCATTTGTTCTGTTTATTTATATCTCTTAATTCTACTGACTATCCTAAATTCTTCGACTATTTAAACCCCAAAATAGAGCACATTCTCTCGTCATCTCCTTTCGCTGAAATCATTATAATAGGTGATTCACCACCTCCAATGACTTTCTTCTAGTTCTCATGATGCAGCTGGGGAACGTGCCTTCCATTTACTATCCAAAATGACCTTGAGCAGTTGGTGCAACTCCCTACTCGTATTCCTTATTGTCTTGGAGATGAGCCCAATATTCTAGACCTTTTCTAACATCTAATCCTTCTCCTTATACTGTTGAACTCTTCCCTTTTCTGGGTTCCTCCGATCACTTTCTTATATCTGTATCCTCTTCTAACTCTTCAAGTCTTCCGCAGGAAAGACCCCCTACTATTGAAAGAAACGTTTTTCATTTTGGTGCTGCAAGCTGGTAGGACTTGCTGTCGTACATTTTTGATTTCCCATGGAATGATTATTGCTTCCGTGGGAGGGGTCTCTCGGAGTGTGCAGAACGCGTTACCGAGGTGATTCTCTCTGGCATGGAGGCGTACATTCCATTTTCTTTCCCTTCTACTAAACCTAACCTACCTTGGTTTAATTCTGCTTGTTCTCGAGCTATCTGCCGCAGGGATGATGCATTCAAGGATTACCATCGTCTTCAAAATCCAGAAACTCACGCTACTTATGTTTCATCCCGGAATCGTGCAATATCTATCCTTCGTAACACTAAAAACTCTTTTCTCCATAAAAAATGCAATAATCTTTCTGGTTCCTCTTCTTCACGTTCTTTTTGGCATTTTGCAAAAAAATGTCATCTCTAACTTTGCTTCTTCCTCTTTCCCTCCTTTAGTATCTTCCGCCGGCACAACTGCTGTTTTACATTCTTCTAAAGCTGAACTCTTCGCTCAAACTTTTCCTTCTAATTCAACTTTAGACGATCTCGGAGCTATACCTCCTCCTTCAACTCCCTCCTACTCATTTATGCCTAACATTGTAATTTCTTCTAATGATGTCATTTCTTCTCTCTCTGAGTTTAACACTAAGAAGGCGTATAGTCCCGATGGTATTCCTTCTGTGGTTCTCGAAACTTGTGCTTACGAGCTTGCACCTTGCCTTGGCCCCATTTCTTTGACCTCCGTTATTTCTAAAGTTTTCGAATCTATCTTTAACAGGAAGATTTGGAAACATCTCAATTCTTCTAATCTTATCTCTGATCGCAAGTATGGCTTTCGTAAGAAACGCCCTACTGATGATCTTCTTTCCCTTCTCTCTGACTGTTGGTCCTCCGCTATTCAGCATTTCGGTGAATCCTTTGATATCGCGCTGGACATATCGAAAGCCTTAGATAGAGTCTGACACAGAGCTTTGATTTCTAAACTTCACTCTTTCGGTATCTATCCATCTCTCTGTGATCTTCTCTCTAATTTCCTTTCCGACGGTTGCAGACGGCCATCATTCATAATTTAAATCTATTATAAGCAGTCTTCCTCAGGGTTCTGTCCAATCTCCAACACTTTTCTGCTTTTCATTAATGACCTCTCTATTACTTCATTTCCTATCCACTTCCATACCGATGACTCCATCCTTCATTACTTTTTTCAGTTTGAAAGGCGCCCTATCCAACAACAGTTAATGGACACAAGGAGGGTGGTCTTGGAGCAACTAACCTCTAATCTACCTCGCATTTCAAATTGGTGCAGAGAAAACATGGTCGTTTTCAATGCCTCAAAAACTCAATTCCCCCATCTCTCTACTTGACACAATCTTCCACACAACTATGATATCTTCTTCGAAAACACACAACTCAAACTTTCATCTCTCCTTAATATTCTTGGTGTTTCTTTTTCTCGTGATCTTTCTTGGAAAGATCACATTACATTACTTCTCTTTCATAACAAGCTTCTAAGAGGTTGGGTGTTCTGAGGGGCCTTCAGAACTTCTTCACACCACCCCAGTTGCTTGCTTTTTATAGGGATGTTGTTATAGGGAGTATGCTTCACATCTGGAGTGGTTCCATTCATTCAGCTCTCCTTGAGAAAGTGGAGTCTAGGACTTTTCGTTTCATCAATTCTCTGCTGCTCTTACTAACTCTCTCCAATCTCTTTCTGCCCGTCGAATTGTTGCTTCACTCTCTCTATACTATCGCTATTACAGCGGACACTGCTCTTCTGAACTCTCCCGTCGCATACCTCCTCCTTTGAGAAGAGCTCGTGCGACAACGCCTATCTATACAGTATCATCCTTTCTCTGTCCAACTCTCAGTCACCAGACTTAACCGCTATGCTCACTCTTTCATTTACTCTACTGGTAAAGTCTGGAACACACTACCTTTATCTGTTTTCCCAACTTCCTTTGACTTGCATACTTTCAAACGCCGTGTATCTGAACATGTCGGCCTCCTTTGCCCACCGGAGGAGATATTTAATCTCTCTCTCTCTCTCTCTCTCTCTCTCTACGAGAGAATTTTTTTTTCCGCATGCCAGGATTCGAAACCACTGACAACAGCGTCGCCGTTAGAAAGTGAACATAAGACTCTACCACTGAGCTACGCTGCCTTCCCAAAAAATGAAGGCATAGTATAACAGTTTTCAAGTTCTTATGCTTCGAATCACTGTAGCAACTCGGTATTTATAAGAAATCCATAGGAGGGTGCTTGGAACCCCTACTGGGGCTACATGGCATTTTGCTGGGGCTCCTGGGATATATATATATATATATATATATATATATATATATATATATATATATATATATATATATATATATATATATATATATATATATATATATATATATATATATATATATATATATATATATATATGTATCTTAATCTCATCTGATAGGCAAGAACCAGATTCTCACTAATTTTTACCAGAGGTGGGAAATTTGGCAGAATCAAAGCCAAATTAAGCGTCGACATTTCCCGAAACACGACGTTTGAAGGTGTACAAATCAAATGTGGGACAAACAGAAGTAGTGAGCATGTCCGACATTTTACCAAGAGTACATGTAAGATTCAACATAAAGGGGCCGGAGAGAGTTAATTAATGTGAGCAAAACAGTTGCTAAGAATAAAAGTTCTAGACTATACCTTTTCAAGGAGAGTTGTGTGAGTGGAATCAAAACATATATTCCAAATACTCCGTACTCCAAACAACAGCGACAACACCTCACTCAAGAGGAAGCAACCAAGATGGTATGAAGAAATTCCGAGGGCGTTTCAGAACACCCAGCCTCCTAGAAACTTGTTTAGAAAAAGAAGTAATATGATACTCTCAAGAAAGATCACGAAAAAAATACCAAAAATATTAAGTACAAAGGAATTTTCGCGGTAAATGTTTTCAAAGAAGAAAGTACAGTTGTGTGAAAAATAATATCGAGCAGAAAAATGAAGGAACTGAATTTTGAGATTGAGACATTGCAAGAAACCATGTTTTTATCGTTCCTATTATAAATTCGAGAAAGTTGAGAGGTTAATTGTTCTAGGGCTACCCTCTTTGCGTCAATTAGTTACTGTTGGGTGGGACGGCTTTCTAAATGAAATGAGTTAAGGAATGGTGGAGTCATCGGCATAGGAGTGGACAGGTGATGAAGAAAAAAGATAGAAGAGATCATTAATGAAAAATAGAAAAAAAGTTGGGGATAGGGCAGAATAGTAAGGAACACAGCTATTAAGGATGAGATTTGAATTTAAAGGATGAGATGAGAATAATTTAAATACCTGCTAAGGAACGAATGGGAAGGAAATGAAAGTGAAGGCCACAGAGAAAAGACCAGATTCCAAAATATTAAGGATGAGATTTGAATTTAAAGGATGAGATGAGAATAATTTAAATAGCTGCTAAGGAACGAATGGGAAGGAAATGAAAGTGAAGGCCACAGAGAAAAGACCAGATTCCAAAATAGAGAAGTTTAGAAATCAAACTTTGGACCAGGCTCTATTGAAGGCTTTCGATATGTCTAGTACCACAACAAAAGATTCTTCGAAATGCTGAAGTGCAGAGGATTAAAAATCAGAGAGAAACGAAAGTAGATACTCAAAGGGCTTTCCTTACAGAAGTCATCCTCTCGATTAGAGATAAGATTGTAAGAATCGAGTTCCCAATTTTTCTTTCAGAATAAATACCTTTGGTAAATATTTTTACTCAAATATAGATATGTCTGCAAATTATTACGGATAATTATTTTAGCATTTTCGGATCATAAATTTGTTATAAATGAAACAAATTAATTTTTTCAGTTGGTAAAAATGTTTTTAATCAAGGCTATCGCTAAAGTCTTTTTAAAATCTCCTTCGTTATCTTAGAGAATTTATATATATATATAAATATATATATATATATATATATATATATATATATATATATATATATATATATATATATATATATATATATATATATATATATATATATATATATATATATATATATATATATATATAATAATATAATGGACCGGATAAATCCGCATCCGCATCCGCAACTGCGGATATCCGCATCCCAATATCCGCATCCGGATATCCGCAATTGGATATCCGCAACCGCATCCACATCCGCGGATAGTAAAAAATTAGTACTATGCAATCGATAAAAACTTGCAAAGGCAAAACTTTGTATTGAATGCAGAACCTCTTTCTGAACGCCATACAGGCGACTATCTTGAAACTGTATTTGAAAAGTTGCTGACAAAATGGAAGATTTCATTTAATTGAAGTGCACTGCGTAGTCAGGGATTCGGGCACAAATATAAAAAAAAGCACTTTCTCTGGCAAGAGTGAAAAATGTAGATTGCTTTGCACACCAAACTCAGATAGTAGTTAAAAATTAAATTATGAGTCAAAAATGTGTATCCGATTTAATAACCAAATAAAAAAACGCATTTCAATCACTCCGTTGTAGCCCAAAATGAGCTGAAGAAAATACAAACAAGATTAAATGTTCGTCCAATTTCTGTCATGCAAGATATTCAAACACGCTGGAATAGTAGTTTGCATATGCTTGAGAGGATGAGCGAAATTAATGAGGCCATTTGCCTTTATGCTTCAAGAAGCACAAAAATAAAGCCTCTAACAGCTGACGAAAATGACATTTTAAATAATTGTATTAATATCCTTAAGCCTTATGAAGAATTAACAAATTAACTAAGTCCTTGCATTGAATTAACAAGTTCAGCTGAATCATGTTTGTCAGATGTGATACCACTTGTTTCAACATTGAAAGTTGTGTTAATAAATGTTATTAAGTCTAAGGGAGTTTCAAGGATGACTGAAACAATAATGAAGGAGATGAACGACAGATTTGAAAACCTGGAAAATGATGATGCTTATACAATTGCAACCTTTTTAGATCCTAGGTACAAAACAAAATTTTTTAAACTACTTGTTTCTCAGAATGTTAAAATCAAATTAGGATGCTTATGCGATGAGATGATAGAAACAGCTAAAATAACGCCTTTCAAGAAAAAGCAAAAGCTCTCAGATACAAAAGAAACAAAATCTGTTAGCTTAAGCATTGCTAAATCAATGAAAGATCTTCTAGCTTCCAGCAGCGATGAAGAATCACAGTCAGAAGTGTCAAAGGATACAATATCGATTATTGAAAATTATCTGAAATTCCCACGTTTGGAGGCAGATAAAGACCAACTGGTTTGGTGGAGAGATAATTGCAAAAGTTTCAATTTTCTTGCCTGAGCTGGTAAGGACTTATTTAGCATGTCCTTCAACTAGTGTTGCTAGTGAGCGTCTTTTCACTGGAGCAGGCCTCATTTACGACGAAAAGCGAATCAAACTTTCACCTGAATGAGCCCAAAAGCTTTTATTTCTAAAAAATAACTTACCAATTATTAACTTCAAATGGAATATGTGAAACTGTGAAGTGTGAAAGGTAATACTGAATTACTGGCTATATATATATATATATATATATATATATATATATATATATATATATATATATATATATATATATATATATATATATATATATATATATATATATATATATATATATATATATATCCTTTTTCCAAATGGGTGGAGGTTGGTGGGGTGTTCAAGAATTGAGTCCATGTCCCACACCCTGGTAACATAGATTCTGGATATTATATTTAAAATTCCAAGAATCTATGGCAAAAACTCTTAAAAAATTAAACTATCCGCATCCGCATCCGCATCCGCATCTGCGGATATCCGCAATTGAATATCCGCAACCGCATCCGCATCCGCGGATAGTAAAAAATTACTATCCGGTCCACCTCTAATATATATATATATATATATATATATATATATATATATATATATAATATATATATATATATATATATATATATATATATATATATATATATATATATATATATATATATATATATATATATATATATATATATATATATATATATATATATATATATATATATATATATATATATATATATATATATATATATATATATATATATATATATATATATATATATATATATATATATATATATTATATATAATATATATATTATATATATATATATGACTTTTATGATATTAATTAAATTAAATGATTACTTAAATTATATTAATAGACTGATTAAATTAGATTTTAAAATATATTACGCTTGTTTATATAGATTAGCTGACAATTGTTACAGCGAAGTGTCCCACGAAAATCAAGATTCTGCTCGCTGCAGCTGTTTTAAGCGTGACGTCACGCTAGATTCCGATGAACACACTCATACTTACCTCATACTGTTAAAAAACAAACTATGGTCAAGTGGGCGTAGCTGACTCCTCCAGGGAAACATTATTGGATGAAAATTTAATCTACCCAAGATACTTTGAAAATTCTCTACCCAAGAACATGTGCAATATTTCTGTCTACGATAGTTCGTCATCCGTAGACATCAAGTTGAGTAGCGGTTCGACAAAAGGAATGAGTGTTCATTTGCAGTGGAAGCATAAAATGGAATTTGAAGAATGAAAAAGGCTGCAGAAACAAAAATTTTAGAATCTGCCAAAAAAGAACAAAATAAATTATTGGAATATGAAAAGGAAAATTTTTTCAAATATAGCTCTTGTTGTTTAACGTTTCTCGCGGCACCACTGAATAGAGCTTCATCTGAATGACAATTCAAGATTGGTAAACGCATGATTACTGACACATCGCTCTCGATTGCTGCCACAGAATGCAGAGATGCTCATCTGGTTAAATTACAATATTCGCGCAGTGGCAATAGCACTTTCTCAGTCCTCAAGGAGCACAGGGAGTTCAAAACAAACACGAAGAGACAGGACACGAATATCAATTGACTGCTGAACTCGACATATTATCGTAGTCAAGCGTCAACAAAGACAGCGATTGCGTGATGAAGGAGACTAACTAAAAGGAAATAAGGAATGTTATTATTAATAAATTAAAAGGAATCTTATTAAAAAGAATGTTATTAACGTTAACGATATAAGGTCTTTAAAATTTAAGTAATTCAGCTTTTGTAACCCAAATTGCACAGCACAAATTACGCTAGCGGGGTTAGAAATTATGAAGAAGTAATGAGTTTACCCTATAAACATTCACTGTTCTATATAATATATACAATATATTTATATAATTTTGATTATTATTATTTTCATCATTATTATTCTTATTATAATTATTATTTTTATTATTATTTTGATTATTATAAAGAGTATGAATGGAAGAAAGTGTGAAATAAATAATTTATTATAATTATCCACAACTAAAACACCAATATCAAAAATATAGAAAAAGAGAACTTTGAGTCACAGAATTAAATGTCTTTTGTAAATAAAGATAAAAATAATATAAAAATATTTTTCTCGTTCTTTTCTGATTATTCCAACCTATGTGGTTAATTTGCTTACTTGCAACCGAACTCGCTGGGTGTAGACCCTTGTAAATATTTTCTTTTACGCATTGCCATTTATTAAGTTTGAATCCTACTTGCACTCTATTTTCTTATTCAGTTGTGAATCAGAAAAACAGCCTTGTTAGAGGGTTGAATCTGTGGGGGAATCTGGGTTGAATCTGTGGGCGAATTGCTTTTACCACCTAGGAAGGATGACTAAATAACCTTTGGCATCACGACCTTTGGTTACAGAAGATTATCCCTTTACCTGAAGAAGTTGGTGAGTGTTTCATTTTTACCTTTAATCCTTTTTCTGTTTTCAGACCATACTTCCCCTCTTCAGTATAAAATAAAGAAGCCATTAATGATCAACATGCGTATGTTGATGGATGAAATTTAGTTAAACTCAAAGTTTCTCGTTTAGGAAAAATAGAAATTACAAAAAAAGTGAAATTCTCGAAAGGAAAGCTATAAAAATATCAAAATGTATTTCGATATTA
>SEYY01003283.1:0-5000 GCA_009176605.1 Armadillidium nasatum
CTTTCATATTTTTTCATACATTCAAACCATCTTTGGCTCATCTCTATTGCCACCCCTTCCTTAGCTTTCCCTCTCTCCAACACCTGAATATACACCTTTAAATCCAGCAAAATTGACCTCCCCTTTCCCTTTAAGTTTAGTCTCCATCAACCCCAACAAATCCAACTTCTTTGCTTTACATATCTCTCCAATTTCCAACTGCTTTATATTATCATTTAACACTCTTACATTCAAAAATCAGATTTTACTTACAACTGAACTTCTCTTAACTTCCATTCTCTCAGTCTCGACAGTATACGGTTCCACCCCACTGGAGGGATGAACCCTGCCCTCGCAGCCCCTTCCCTCGTCCCAAACCATACCTAATAATATACTTTAAAAATTTACAATACACAAATATATCTGTATATAAATAACCTATACTTTCACATATGAATATATATATATATATATATATATATATATATATATATATATATATATATATATATATATATATATATATATATATATATATATATATATATATATATATATATATATATATATATATATATATATATATATATATATATATATATATATATATATATATAATATATATATATATATATATATATATATATATATATATATATATATATATATATATATATATATATATATATATATATATATATATATATATATTAATATATATTATATATATATATATATATATATATATATATATATATATTATATATATATATATATATATATATATATATATATATATATATATATATATATATATATATATATACTATTTATTACACTTGAGCTATGTTCACTCTTTTTATATTTATTATTTATTTTTTATACCCCAAGGTTTACCAATGCTATCGAGAAAACACAGTTTATTTAAAACATCAAAAAAAATTTTTTTAAAAACAATTCACATCACAATCTATAAAAAGTAATACATTAGAAGACTAGCTTTCGCTTCTCTTTTGAAGCCTCATTCAGGCAAACTGACACGCCTCATTTCTTGCTGAAGTTCTGTGTTAACAATGTGGTAGTTGGTTGTTAAGCAATGATTTGGTACACATTGATTTGAAAAATGGAGAGCGGTGCATGATGGCATTCTGCAACTGATCTATTTTGAAATCCCCTGGACGTAGGTTGTAATTCGGTAGATTTTTTATACAAAAAGCTTCGGACATTTTTCTTTTATTGTAATTATTAATGTGTTTAATGATGTAATTGTCCTTAAGGTTTATATTATGATTATTGTTTTGTCTGTGTATAGTGAGAGCTGAATTTTGATTATCTATGTTTAGGTCATGTCTGTGTTGATAAATTCTTCTATTGTGTTCAGTTGTTTCACCTATATAATGCAATTCACAAGCTTGGCAAGGAATACTGTAAATGCAAGGGGGGTTAGGGTTGGAGGCTTTTGGTGGTTTAAAGACTTTTTTTAGAATTATATTATTTGATGGAATTCATGTTATATTTTTTGGTATTATGTTTTTTATATGATGCAGGTTGATATGTGGGATGGGTAAAAAACTTTTATCTAGTGTGGGTTCTTTTGTTTTAATGGAGTAAAATTTGGTTTTTGCTTTCTTTTGCTTTTGCTTTTTTGCTTACTCCATTAAAACAAAAGAACCCACACTAGATAAAAGTTTTTTACCCATCCCACATATCAACCTGCATCATATAAAAAACATAATACCAAAAAATATAACATGAATTCCATCAAATAATATAATTCTAAAAAAAGTCTTTAAACCACCAAAAGCCTCCAACCCTAACCCCCCTTGCATTTACAGTATTCCTTGCCAAGCTTGTGAATTGCATTATATAGGTGAAACAACTGAACACAATAGAAGAATTTATCAACACAGATATGACCTAAACATAGATAATCAAAATTCAGCTCTCACTATACACAGACAAAACAATAATCATAATATAAACCTTAAGGACAATTACATCATTAAACACATTAATAATTACAATAAAAGAAAAATGTCCGAAGCTTTTTGTATAAAAAATCTACCGAATTACAACCTACGTCCAGGGGATTTCAAAATAGATCAGTTGCAGAATGCCATCATGCACCGCTCTCCATTTTTCAAATCAATGTGTACCAAATCATTGCTTAACAACCAACTACCACATTGTTAACACAGAACTTCAGCAAGAAATGAGGCGTGTCAGTTTGCCTGAATGAGGCTTCAAAAGAGAAGCGAAAGCTAGTCTTCTAATGTATTACTTTTTATACATTGTGATGTGAATTGTTTTTAAAAAAATTTTTTTTGATGTTTTAAATAAACTGTGTTTTTTCGATAGCATTGGTAAACCTGGGTAAAAAAAATAATATAATATATAATATATATATATATATTATATATATATATATATATATATATATATATATATATATATATATATATATATATATATATATATATATATATATATATATATATATATATATATATATATATATTATATATATATATATATATATATATATATATATAATATATATATATATATATATATATATATATATATATATATATATATATATATATATATATATATATATATATATATATATATATATATATATATATATATATATATATATATATATATATATATATATATATATATATATATATAATATATATATATATATATATATATAATATATATATATATATAATATATATATATCAATTCTATCACTATAATGAATAAAAATCACTAACTGAAAAAGCAAACAGAAAAAAACAGATCAATAAACAAAAAAGTAAATAATAACATTAACAGAATAAATAAATAGAAATAATATACTAAATAAAAATAAGAAACAATAAAATTAACAATAAAAGCTTAAAAAACTAGAATAAATAACTAACACTAAACACTAAAAACTAGGAAAACTAGAATGTATACACTTTACTATCTTATATATAACACTAAAACTACCAATAAATACAGTAACTAATATTACACTAGTAAATACTTATACTTTAAAACTACTTAAACAACATAATAAAATAAAAACAAATATAAAAATAATAAAACTTGACAAAATTTTTATATATAACAAAACTACTTAAATCAATATAATAAAACAAAAACAAAAATAATGAAAATAATATTCAAAATTTAAAATTCAAATTTCCTATTGTTGAAATATTAAATAATAATAATAAAATTTCTACAATCACAATGCACCATATTTTAATATCAATACTACTTCTAATACTAACAAAGATAATGAATATTTAAAAACTACAAAATGAAAACACGCTATAAAAAAAAAACTACAAAAAAAATAGTCAAAAACACTTATATAAAACGGTAAAAGGAAAAAAAAATCAAAATCCACTTTATTTAAAAAAAAGAAGAAAAAAAAAAAACTATGAAAAAAAAAACACTTAAAAACTTAAATCCACTTTAACACCAATATTTAATTAAAACTAAAACTAAAACAAAGATTAGTAGCCAAGTACAGAATTTCCAAACTCTAAATTATATATTATATATTGTGAGAATTTTACTCTCCTTTGTCAACGAAAAAATAGCTTATATGTGAATATATAAATACTCTATTTATAATTGAAGGGGAATGGAAAAAAGAAGTAGATTTAAAAATTTAGTCGCTCCTCCAATAAAACTGTTTTGAATTAATATATGAATCGAATATTAAATTTATTTTTTTATTTTTTTTTAACTGAAATATTTTATGCAGAAAGTTATCCTTCCTTCAATGAACTGTAACTTAGCCTGTGACTTTAACCATCCTCAGATATCATTCCATGGTTCACAAAATTTTCTGTCAGAAGATATGGTTTAAACGTCCTTACCCAACGGCAGCCAGCTCGTGTATATATATATATATATATATATATATATATATATATATATATATATATATATATATATATATATATATATATATATATATATATATATATATATATATATATATATATATATATATATATATATATATATATATATATATATATATATATATATATATATATATATATATATATATATATATATATATATATATATATATATATATATATATATATATATATATATATATATATATATATATATATATATATATATATATATATATATATATATATATATATATATATATATATATATATATATATATATATATATATATATATATATATATATATATATATATATATATATATATATATATATATATATATATATATTGGCTTAGGTGGAGATTGTTTCTGAGTTTCGATATTTTTTATATCGATATTTTTTATGTCGATATTTCTGATTAATCGATATTTTCATACCTATACTTAGCCTTAGGCTACTATGTCGTGCAAACGTTCTTGTGTACGTTAGGTCTCTTTTACGGCAAATTCTTGTGTAGGTTAGGCCTCTTTTTACGGCAATTTCGGTAGTTCAGGTTATGATAAGTCGAATTAGGTTCTGCTAGAAAAGTAAGTAATAATAATTGTGTGTATAGTAATACTACCTCTGGCAACTCTCTTGTTTACGATAGGCTTCTCCGATATTTTCGATTTTCGATATTTTTTAACAATCGAAACTCAGAAACAATCTCCACCTTTACCATATATATATATATATATATATATATATATATATATATATATATATATATATATATATATATATATATATATATATATATATATATATATATATATATATTAGGGGCAGAACGTAGCGCCGTTCGAAGCAATGAAAGTACCCCCCATTGGGCTTAACCGCGTAGTAATACGATGGGCTAGACCATTCCGTTTTACTCCGTTGCCCTTTGATTCTTTCCTTTTCGCGTTTTACCTTCTCAGAGGGTCTCTAGTGCACATTCGTCTCACATTGGAGCGTCTATGCTCTCACTTCTCCTTTTCCCGACTCCCTTCTCATATTCCCACAATATTTAAAATTTTTCAAAATGGCAAAACACAAAA
>SEYY01003284.1:0-18228 GCA_009176605.1 Armadillidium nasatum
ATATATATATATATATATATATATAATATATATATATATAATATATATTATATATATATATATATAATATATATATATATATATATATATATATATATATATATATATATATATATATATAATATAATATATATATATATATTATATATATTATAATATTAATATCTATCTCTATTATTAATTAAACTATAAAAAAAATCTTGACCATCATTAAAAAAATTACAATTTATCGTCCTATGGAAGCAAAACTGTTGTTGAAAAAGTATTGATTCTGTCTGCAAAGCCAGGGAAGAAAATTCACTCAAAGCTTTTTTCTCATTTTAGGAGTGACCTTCCGACTGAACATTTGTGAAAAAATTTACCTTTCATGGGATTCGAAATTTGCAATTAATATAAATAATAATATAAAATAATAATATAATAATAATAAGTATAATAATAATAATAATATAATAATAATAAAATAATAATAATATAATAAATGAATAATAAAATAATAAATAATATAAAATATAATATAATAATATAATTAATAAAATAATAATAATAATAATAATAATAATAATAATAATAATAATAATATAATAATTAATAATAAATAATAATAATAATAATATATAATAACAATATTTATAATAATAATAATAAATATTATAATAATAATATAAATTTAATAATAATAATAATAATAAATATAATAATAATATATAATAATAATAATAATAATAATAAAATAATAATAATAATAAAATTATAATAATAAAAAAAATAATAAATTATAATTATAATTTAATATTATAAAATAAATAAAATAAACTAATAATAATTTATAATTTATAATAATAATAATAATATAATAATAATAATAATAATTATAAAATTATAATAATATAATTTAATAATTATTAATTTTTTTTTACTATAATATTATTATTTTTATTATTATTATCATTATTAAAATTTAATACAAAACTATAAATAATTGAAAAGATATTTTTTTCCCCTTTCAGTATTTAAGAACCACGGTTTCCTTCTCTAGAGGGTCCTGCAATGTCTAAATTGTTTCTCCTGATTGGTACTCTGGGGATGTGAATACTTCCCTGTGGCCAATCGTCATCATTTACAGCTTCTTCATTAACCTGATCAATTTGAATGGAGGAATGAGAGCTCTGTCGTGGCGTTACTGGCCTGTGTAGAAAAAAATCGTGTTTTACAATTGGGTGATAGCAATAGGCTTAAAAATTTCAGGAATTGGTAATTTCATATAAATATTTTGCTGAACATTTGAAAAATTCATAGGCAAAGTTTTATTTATATATATATATACTATATATATATATAATATATATATATATATATATATATATATATATATATAATATATATATATATATATATATATATATATATATATATATATATATATATAATATATAATATATATATATATATATATATATATATATATATATATATATATATATATATATATATATATATATATATATATATATATATATATATATATATATATATATATATTATATATATATATATATATATATATATTTAAAAGGGGAAGTCAAAAATTATCCGCACTTTAGTCATAACTTTCTTGAGGTTGGCCGCGCTACTTTGAGATCTTACACGTTGAAAAATGGCATTCTTGAGATATCGTGACTCAGATTTGACTCAGATCATTTGTGTTTTCGCTGGTATTACAGCGTAAAACAGTGTTTTACCACATAGGAATGTGTATGGGTGGATCTAATCCTTGTAAAGCTTGTTCAATCTTCTCGTTAGTGGTCGAGATTCTTGTGCGTCATGCTAACTCTTCTTGCTTGACGATTGTCCTACCATTTTTGAACTTCTCGATCCACTCATACACTCATACGCGGTAAAACATGCCCCTATATTTCATTGACACTTTGCAATAAATTTTAGATAATGAGACACCGTCAGATAAAATAAATTGGGCCTTTTATCTCTGTTCCTTCTTGGTGCAAACTGCTAATGGCTCTGCCATGTTTCTTAGGTAACATCAACGATTAGAATTAATGAGTCAAATTTTCTCAGAAGTACCACTTTTCAGCGTGTGAGGATGTAACACAGTACGGTCAACATTACTTAAGTTATCACTGAAATGCGAATAAATTTTTTGACTTATCCTTGTATATTATATATATATATATATATATATATATATATATATATATATATATATATATATATATAATATATATATATATATATATATATATATATATATATATATATATATATATATATATATGAAATGAAAAAATAATAATAATAAATATAATAATAATAATAATAATAATAATAATAATAATAATAATAATAATAATAATAATATAATAATGAAATGTCAGTAACTAACCTGCCACTGTTTCTTTCAGACCTTTGTCTATTAATGTAAAAAACAACTGCAACAACAACTAATGCCACCAAGATAATTGCTCCTATTGTTGACATAGAGATCGTAACTTTTCGCTTTGTCTTGTAATCCTAATATAAATATAAATATATATATATATATATTATATATATATATATATATATATATATATATATATATATATATATATATATATATATATATATATATATATATATATATATATATATTATGTGTCTGTGTGTTCACAAATCTCTAGAAAATTTGAACCTACATCGGTCTCAGATATTACAATTTCCTCTGTTTCGGAAATCACACTGGTTGTGTTTTCAGTTAAATCCAGAAGAGAATTCACATCACTGTTTTGAACTAGTGTCGGGTTTTCCTTTCCTTCTTCTTGTTAAATTATTCAACCGGTTTGTTTGCTCATCAAGAGGATCGATGTTGTCCTCGTTATCGGGATTTTTCTCTATTAGCCCCAATATTCTGTTCATTTCGTTTAGAGTTTCTGTAACATTCTGTTCCCAAGCATATATATATATATATATATATATATATATATATATATATATATATATATATATATATATATATATATATATATATATATATATATATATATATATATATATATATGCTCTTCCAATATGTTAAATACAGAAAGTCGGATTTTTATTTTTTTATTTTTTTTTTTATTTTTTTTTTTTTTTTTAGTAAAAAATAAGAAACAAAGTTTAGGAAAATAATATTTTTTATTTAATAAATTGCAAGATATTTAAATTTTTTTTTTTTCAGAAAAGCACTATCAGGTTACCGTATCAGCGTCGAAATTAATTTTATAAACTTTTCTAAAAAAATATTTTTTAATAAAATATATTTTTTTTTAAATTAAAGCTACTTTTTGTATCAAATTAAATCTCTCTCTAAAACCATTTCTATTAATTAATTGAATTTTTCCATGGTAGGAATATTTGCAGGGCCAATAGCGTTGATTTAATCTTTAAATCTAAGTTACGTAAAGTCTAACTAGTTTGCTAGATCTAGTAAACTAGTTGGACTCAACCTAGCGTGGACTTCAAGGATAAAAACATGCTAACGGCCAGCGAATAGGCGTAACCTGCAAACGCCGACTCTCTCAGCGCCTAAAAAAAAAAAAAAAAAAATGTAAAAAAAGAAAATAAAAATGAAAAAAGCTTTAACTTGAAGAAGAAAGAAAATTAAAAAAAAGTTACTGATAAACTTGTCATTATCGTTCAAAAAAGACTGAATATAAATCCAGAGATTCTTTCCTCATAAGTCGTTGGTAGATCAAATATTGGAATGAAAACTTGTTTGTAAATCACATATTGAAAGAACCATATATATATATATATATATATAATATATATATATATATATATATATATATATATATATATATATATATATATATATATATATATATATATATATATATATATATATATATATATATATATATATATATATATATAATATATATATATATATATATATATATATATATATATATATATATATATATATATATATATATATATATATATATATATATATATATATATATATATATATATATATAATATATATATATATATATATATATATATATATATATATATATATATATATATATTATATATATATATAATATATATAATATATATATATATATATATATATATATATATATATATATATATATATATAATATATATATATATATAGTATATATATATATTAGTTGGTGCAGCTCCCTACTTGTATCTCTAATGGCCTTGGAAAATAACCCAATATTCTTGTCCTTTCTCTAACTTCTACTCCTTAACCTTATACTGTTAAACTCAATCCATCTCTAGATTCCACCGATCACCTTCTTACCTCTGAATCATCTTCAATCTGTTCAAGAGTCCCGCAAGAAAGACACCCTTTACTGCGGGAAAACGTTTGTGGAATTTCGGTTCTGCAAACTAGTCGGACTTGGGATCGTACTTTTTTGATTTCCTTTAGAATGATTATTGCTTCTGAGGAATGGGTTCCTTGGGGTGGGCAGAACTCGTTAATGGGGTAATTCTTTCTCGCATGGAGGTACTCATTCCATATTCTTTTGCTTCTACTAAATATAACAAACCTTGTTTTATCTCTGCTTGCTCTAGAGCTATTCGCTGTAGTAATGCTGCCTTCAGGGATCGCCATCGTCTTCAAATTCCAGAAACTCATGCAACTTATATTTCATTCTGGAATCGTGCAAAATCTATTCTCAGTAACACCAAAAACTCTTTTCTCTGTAGAAAATGCAGTATCTTTCTGATTCCTCTTCTTTATGCCCTTTCTGACATATTGCAAAAAATGTCACTCTAATTTTGGTTCTTCCTTTTTCTCTCCTCTAGCATCTTCTGACGGAACTCTTTGCTCAAACTTATGTCTCCAATTCAACTTTAGCACTATTCCGGAGCAATTCTTTCTCCTTCAACCCCCTCAACTCATTTAGCCTAAAATTGTAATTTCTTCTAAAGACGTATTTCTGATTTTTCTGCGAGCTAAACACTAAGAAGGCGTACGGTTCTGATGAAATCTCTCCTGAGACCTGTAGCTCTCAAAACTTGTGCTTCTGAGCTTGTACCCTGCATTAGTAAACTATTTCATCTGTCTTTCTACTTCGACCTTCCCTTCTTGCTGAAAACGTGAGCTCATTTAGCCTGTACCGAAGGAGAGATATCCCTCTTAACCCTCTAACTATCGTCCCATTTCTTTACTCTCCATTCTTTCTAAAACTTTCGAATCTATCCTTAACAGGAAGATTTAAAAACATCTCAATTTTCTATCTTATCTCTGATCTTCAATATGTCTTTTGCATTAAATGATCTACTGGTGATCTTTCCCTTCTTTCTAACTCTTGGTTGTAAGCTCTTCGGAATTTCGGTGAATCTTTTGTTTTCGCGATAGAAATATTGAAAGCCTTCGATAGAGCATGGCATGAAACTTTGATTTCTAAACTTTAGTCTTTTGGAATATACCTTTCTTCCTGATTTCATTTCTGATAGTTCTATAGCAGTTGTTGTAGACGGTTATCTTTCACCCCTTAAATCTGTCCTATTCCCAGCACTTTTTTACATTTCATTAATGACCTTCTATTACTTCTTCATCTATCCATTCCTACGTAGATGACTCCACTCTTCATTACTCCTTTCAATTTTAAAGACTCTCCCTCCCAACCACAGTTGATTGACTTTAGAATGGTGGCCTTGAAGCATCTAACCTCTGATCTTTCTCGTATTAAAAATTGGATAAGAGAAAACGTGATCGTTTTTAATGCCTCAAAAACTCACTTCCCCATCCCTCTACTCAATAAAAGTTATTTTACTATTAATATTGCCGTCTACCGTGGCTGAAACGGTAGAGTGATTGACTCACGTGCTTGAGGGCGCCGGTTCGATCCCACCTCGGGATCCTAGGTATATACTACCTAGAAAAGTTCCTCTCCTCGAATAGGGCAATGCCCGTGAGATGTGAACTTTAAAAAAAAAAAAAAAAAAAAAAAAAAAAAAAAAAAAAACAAAAAACACTCGACTCAAACATTTATCTGTCCTCAATATTCTCGGTGTTTCTGTTTTCGTGATCTTTCTTGGAGATATCACATTTGATCACATTGCTTCTCTTTTCAGCTAAACAAGCTTTTAAGAGATTGGAAGTTCTGACTCGCTTTGGAAATTTCTTCATGACATCCCAGTTGCTTGCTCTGCACAGGGGCAAGTTCTACTCTTGCAGATCTCAGTAATTCTCGTCAATTTCTTTCCGAATTATTGCGTTACTCTCCCTATACTATCGCTAATGCAACGGACATTGCTCTTCTGAACCCTCCCGTCTCATATCCTCTCTTTGAAAAGGATTCAAACGCCTTTCTACACAGTCTCTTCCTTTCTCTGTCTAACTCCCTGACCTCAGACTTAACCTCTATGCTCAGTCTTACATGTACTCTACTAGTAAAGTCTGAGACTCACTTCCTTTATTTGTTTTCCCAACTTCCTTTGCTTGCACACTTTTAAAATCCGTGCATCGAAACATGTCAACCTTTAACTACTAAGTTTCGTTACTTCCCTAACTCTAGAGGAAATTAGTAGGCCCAAGCCTTTGCATACCAGAAAATATATATATATATATATATATATATATATATATATATATATATATATATATATATATATATATATATATATATATATATATATATATATATATATATATATATATATATATATATATATATATATATATATATATATATATATATATTATATATATATATGTACGTTAATGTAAAAAATGAAAGAGAGAACTAAATAATATATTAAATTCAAGACTTTAGAAAAACATAGCAGTAGCATCTTAAAATTTGTGTAAATTAAAATTTATAGTAAAGATATGTTTTGCTAAAGTTTGAATTTATGCAAATAATTTGTTTTTGAGATATGATTATTATTTTCACGCTAACATCTCCAAGAGAAATAACAAGATTTAGCATTTTAACTATTTTCTTAAGTTATATTAACATATAACCCTCCATTACACCTGAAATTAATTGCATTTGAGTGGTAAGTATTTTAATTAAATTAATTAGATCTTTTAAAGAAGAATTATTACCTTATAAGGTTAGAAAATCATTTCCGACACAAAATTAAAACGAATGATTTTTTGATGATTGTACTTACCATTACTTTCCAATGCTACATTCAACGAAAATTCTGAGCATTTATCTTCTTTATTGCATTTAATTCCTGATTATATATATATATATATATATATATATATATATATATATATATATATATATATATATATATATATATATATATATATATATATATATATATATATATATATATATATATATATATATATATATATATATATATATATATATATATATATATATATATATATATATATATATATATATATATATATATATATTATATATATATATATATATATATATATATATATATATATATATATATATATATAATATATATATATATATATATATATATATATATATATATATATATATATATATATATATATATATATATATATATATATATATATATATATATATATATATATATATATATATATATATATATATATATATATATATATATATATATATATATATATATATATATATATATATATATATATATATATATATATATATATATATATATATATATATATATATATATATATATATATATATATATATATATATATATATATATATATATATATATATATATATATATATATATATATATATATATATATATATATATATACTATCTTCTCCCAGGAAGAGTTTTCACCTTGTCAGTGTGACCAGCATCTTTCTCCACCTTCTCTTTTTTGGCTAGTTTGTATAAATGCTATTCCTTGAGTTTTATATAAATTCAAAAGTAGGGTATTTATCCTTTCAGTGGAACTAGCATCGTCTTCTATCGATCCTCTAAATGCTTTCTTTTATCTCATGCAAGTCGGTTTGATAGGCCTGTCGCACTTGTTTTTAGCTCTCCTGACATGATCCAATATGTGTGGATATTTATTAAAAAATTGTAGCTCCTCCACTGATTTTGAAAAATAGTTTTATTGAATTATGTTTAATTTATTTTTTTTAAAAAAATGCCGAAGTATCACATCGAAAATTCTTATTTTAAAAATATCCCTATTATCTTTATTTTAATTTTTAATTCAATACTATATTTATAAATCTCTTTTAGTGATAATTGAGAATTTAAATTGTTAAAGCTAAAACCTTAGAAATTAAATATAAACAAACCTTTAAAAGATAAAAATTTTATAGATAATACGAAAGATCTTCAAAATTTCAAATGCTATGAAAATACATAAATCCTTTTGTAAAAGGTTTAGAAAATATTGAAATAATTTCTGGATCAAAAATGAAAATGCATTATCTAAATTATATTTATATTTTTTTTCAAAAAAATTTTACTGTATATTTAAGAAAATATGTAAACCCAAACTTTAGGAATATATTTTCACGGCTCCATGAAATAATTAAAATGACCAATTGAAACTTTTGTGAGTATGTCTTACATTACACTTTAACTTAAAAAAAAATGTTCCAAAGTTAAAAATAAAGATTTAAAATTTTTTTAGTTAGATTTAAAAGTTATTGGAGCAAGCGAATTATTTTAATTATATACTTTATGATTAAATAATTGAAATAGAATAAAATTTAATATCTTACTTGACACTGTAAGGTTAGCAGATGGTAAGACAGATTCATAGGCATCTGATGAAAAAAATAATATTCTACGTTAATTTTCTTGAAAAGAAAATGAATTTATAAGTGTTTAAAACTTTAAATAAATATGGAAATCATAGATGAAAGATGATATGAGAATTAAATATAGAAAGTTTAAAAAATTCTTAAGTTTTCAAAAACTAAAGATCATAATTGGTTCTATTCTATTATTCGAAACTATATGATATTGAGATGTACATGTAGAAAAAAATACGCGACATTTATTTCATGAACAATGAGAAGAGTTAAAAGGTAACCTGATAAAGTTTCCAGATATTAAATGTTTTTTTTTTTTTTTTTTTTTTTTTAATTTTAAATTATTAGCTTCCGGAAGTAATAATTGAGAATTCAAATTACTAAAGTCAAGACCTTTCAGATTAAAAATTATAAACAAAATCATAAAAGGTAAAAGTTTAAAAGATTATATAAAAGATTTTAAAAGTTTCAAATGCTAAGAAAATACATAAACATTTTTGTAAATGTTTAGAAAGAACTGAAAAATTTTCTGAACCGAAAGTGAAAATGAAAGTCTAAATTGTTTCTTTTTTTTTTTTCTTTTTTTAAATAAATTTAACTGATATTTAAGAAATACGTTTATCAAACACTTATGAATACTTTCTTGCAAATATAAATAAATGATACAACTTATCATTTGAATATTTTCCAGTACGTTTTGCATAATTTTTTAACTAAAAATATATTACAAAATCAAAAAAAATAAATGTTAAGAAAATTATATTACATTTTAAAGTTGATGAAACTTAAGAATCTTTTTAATTATCAGATTCATAGCTAATAGTATTGAATTATATAAAATTTAAGATTTTACTTGGCTCTGTTACATTTATCGATATTGTAAAAGATTCAGATATACCTCATTAGAAAATAATGCACTAAATAAATTTTCTTGATAAGGGATGAATTTATAAGTATTAAAAAACAATAAATAAATATAGAAATAATAATTAAAAAAAATGATACCAGAGTTATCAATAGAAAATTTAATTAAAGTTATAAAATAGAAAGATCAGGTTTAGTTCTGTTCCAATAATTGTAACTCTATAAAACTGAGAATATAAATGATGACTAAAATTATTCATTTATTTTTAAACAGTGAGAAAAGTTAAAAGGAAACGTGATAAAGTTTCCAAATATTAAATTCATGTATTTTTTCTATTATTAATTAGTTTTCGGTAGTAATAATTGCGAATTTAAATGGTTTAATAAATCACTTTTGAAATTAAATACTGTAAATAATACTTGAAATTGGAAAAGTTTAATAGATAATATAAAAGATTTTAAAAATTTCAAATGTTAAGGAAAAATATAATAAATTTTCTAAACGGTTAAGAAAATATTGACAAATTTTCAGGACCAAAAATGAATTTATAAATCTAAATTAGTTTCGTTATTTTGAAAAATTCTATTGAACATAAAAGGTAAAAGGTAAACATATATTTAAGAATATTTTTTAAATGATCATAAAATGAATAAACAGATCATAGAAATCTTTAATAGTACGTTTTCACCATATATTATTTAAATAATATATTATAGAGAAAGATTAAAAATTGAAAAATTAAAGTTGGTTTTAAAAGTTATTGAGGCAGGAAAATTATTTCAATTATAAGCTTTAGAGTTAAAAAATAATGATATTATGTAAAATTAAAGATTTTAATTGATTCTGGAACATTAGTAGATGAAGAGACAGATTCAGATGAACCTAATCAGAAAATAATAATCTTCGTTAATTTTGTTGAAAAAGAAATGAAATTTTAAACCTTAGAAAACTATAAATAAATATTGAAACAATAGATAAGAGATAAGATAAAAGAATTATAAAAACAAAGTTTAATTTCATTTTTTTCTGAAAATTTCAACTGAATATTAATGGAAAAATGAAAATCATATATTTAAAAATATTTCTTATATGATCAAAGAAAGAAAAAATCGATCATAGGAAACTTCTCGAGTACGTTTTACACAATACCTTAGCTTAAAATAATGTTACAAAGTTAAAAATTAAAACTTTAAAAAAGTTAATTTGAATTAAGAGTTAATAGGGCAGGAAAATTATTTTAATTATATACTTTAGGGTTATAAAAAAAAATTAAATATTAAAATTTAAGATTTTACATGACTCAGGAATTTTAGTAGATGATGAGACAGATTCAGATGAACCTAATTAGGAAATAATAACGTAAGTTAATTTTGTTGAAAAGAGAAATGAAATGTTAAACATTTGAAAACTATAAATAAATTTATATATAATAGAAAGGAGAAAAAATAACAGAATTGTCGGAAGAAAGTTAAATTTAGTTTTGTCATTTTGAAAAATGCTACTGAATATTAATCAATAAAGTTAAATATATATATAAGAATATATTTTCTTGATCATGAAATGGAAAATTCTAATCATAGGAAACTTTGGGAGCATGTTTTACAAAAATACCTTAACATAAAATAATATATTTCAAAGTTAAAATCAAAATTTGAGAAAATAAAGTTGGATTTAAAAATTGAAAAGTTAATGGGGCAGGAAATTTATTTAATTAATTAAAAGCTTTAGAGTTACAAATATTTTAAAACTAAAATTTAAGAACTTACTTGACTCAAGTACATTAGTAGATAATATTACAAAATCAGATAAATCTAATACGAAAATAATATTCTCCGTTAATTTTTTTTTGAAAAGACAAATGAAATTTTAAATCTTAGTAAATTATAAATAAAAATGGAAATAATAGTATTGAGATAAAACAAGAGAATTATAGAAATAAAGTTTAATTTAGTTTTGTTATTTTAAAACCTACTACAGTATATTAAAGAAAAAAATTAAACTTTATTTTTTAAGAATATTTTTTTTTACATAATCATGAAATGAAAAATTCTGATCATAGGAACTTTTGAAATACGTTTTAAAAAATATCTTAACTTAAAAAAATATAAATCATAATTAAAAATTAAAAATTAAAAAATATTAAGTTGGTTTTAAAAGGTATTGAGACAGGTAAATAATTTTAATTTCAAGTTTAGAGTGAAAAAAATATAAAATTTAAGATGCTTCAAGACTCAAAAAAAGTAGCAGATGATGAGATAGATTCAGATGAACATATTCAAAAATAATACTCTGTTAATTTAGTTGAAAAGAGAAAAGAAATTTTAATCTCTAGAAAACAGTTGAAATAATACGGAAATAATAGTTAAGAGATATGATATAAGAATTGTTAGCAGAAGTTTAAATTAGTTTTGTTGTTTTTAAAAATTCTACTGTATATTGAAGGAAAACGGTAAATCATATATTTAAGAATATTTTTAACAAGGACATGAAATTAAATAACCTGATCATAGGAACTTTTTCGAGTTCGATTTATACAATACCTTAACTTAAAATAATATTTTAAAAAGTCAAAACTTAAAAATTTAAGAAATCTAAACTGGTTTTAAAAAATATTTGAACAAGGAGATTATTTTATTTAAAAGCCATGGAGTTTAATAATATTAAAACAATAAAAAATTTATGATCTTACTTGACTCAAGGAACATTATTAGATGTGAGATAGATTCAGATGAACCTAATGAGAAAATAATAATCTAAGTTAATTTTTTAAAAAGAAATAAATTTTAAATTTTGAAAATTATAATTAAATTATAAAAAATGAAAGAAGATAAATAAGGAATTGTAGTTTAATTTAAATTTTGTTATTTGAAGCATATGCTACTGTACATTAAAGGAATAAAGGTAAAACATATATTTAAGAATATTTTTTACTTGATTATGAAATGAAAATCAGATCATAGGATACTTTTGGAGCAAGTTTTACACAATGCTTGAACCTAAAATAATATATTTCAAAGTTCAAAATAAAAATTTAAGAAGGTAAAGTTGGATTCAAAAGTTCATGGTGCAGGACAATTTTTTAATTAAAATCTTTTGAGTTAAAGAATATTGCAATAATAGAAAATTTATGATCTTACTTGATTCAGGACCATAAGTAGATGAGGAGACAGATTCAGATGAACCTAATGAGAAAATAATACTCAAAATTATTTTTGTTAAAAAGAGACTTAGAAAACTATAAAAAAATAAGAAATAATAGTTAAGAGATAAGATAAGAGAATTATAAAAAGAATATTTAATTTACTTTTGTTATTTTGAAATATATTACTGTATCTTAAAGGAAAAAGGTAAGTCATAAACGTAAGAATAACTTTTACATGTTCATGAAATGGGAAAACTCAACATTGGAAACTTTTTAATCTGATTTAAATGACACCTTAATTTAAAATAACATATTAAATAGCTAAAAATTAAAAATTTAAAAAAATTAAGTTGGTTTTAAAAATTATTGGGGCAGGAAAATTATTTTATTTACTAGCTTTAGATATGAAAAATTTTGAAATAATATAAAATTTAATATCTTACTTGACTCAGGAACATTAGTAGATGATGACACAGATTCAGATGAACCTAATCAGAAGACAATACTCAAAGTTAATTTTGTTGAAAAGAGAAAAGAAATTTAATTTTAGAAAACTATAAATGAATATGGATATAATAGCTAAGACATAAGATAAGAGAATTAAAGAAAGAAAGTATAATTTAACTCTGTTGTTTCGAAGAATACTTACTGTTTTTTAATTGGAAAAAGGTCAATTTTATATTTAAGAGTATTTTTTACATGATCACTAAATGGAAGATTCTGATCATATTAATCTTTTGGAGTACGTTTTGCACAATACCTTAACTAAAAATTATATATTACATTAAAAATAAATATTTTAAACAGTTAACCAGGCTTAAAATTTACTGGAGTAGGGAAATTAATTTAATTAAAAGCTATTAAGTTAAAAGATATTGAAATAATATAAAATTTAAAATCTTACTTGACTCGGGAACAATTGTAGATGTTGAGATAGATTCAGATGAACCTAATGAGAAAATAATAATCTAAGTTAATTTTGTTAAAGAGAGAAAATTTGATCAGAATTATTTTAATTATAATAGTTGAAAATAATAAATAAAGGAATTGTTGAAAGAAAGCACGTTTTACACAGTGCTTTAAAAGTAAAAAATAAAAAGTTGAAAAAATAAAAATTTAATAAGGTAAATTTGGATTCAAAAGTTCATGGTGCAGGACAATTTTTTAATTAAAATCTTTTGAGTTAAAGAATATTGCAATAATAGAAAATTTATGATCTTACTTGATTCAGGACCATAAGTAGATGAGGAGACAGATTCAGATGAACCTAATGAGAAAATAATACTCAAAATTATTTTTGTTAAAAAGAGACTTAGAAAACTATAAATAAATAAGAAAAATAGTTAAGAGATAAGATAAGAGAATTATAAAAAGAATATTTAATTTACTTTTGTTATTTTGAAATATATTACTGTATATTAAAGGAAAAAGGTAAGTCATAAACGTAAGAATAACTTTTACATGTTCATGAAATGGAAAAACTCAACATTGGAAACATTTTAATCTGATTTACTCAATACCCTAATTTAAAATAACATATTAAATAGCTAAAAATTAAAAATTTAAAAAAATTAAGTGGGTTTTAAAAATTATTGGGGCAGGAAAATTATTTTATTTACTAGTTTTAGATATGAAAAATTTTGAAATAATATAAAATTTAATATCTTACTTGACTCAGGAACATTAGTAGATGATGACACAGATTCAGATGAACCTAATCAGAAGACAATACTCAAAGTTAATTTTGTTGAAAAGAGAAAAGAAATTTAATTTTAGAAAACTATAAATGAATATGGATATAATAGCTAAGACATAAGATAATTAAAGAAAGAAAGTATAATTTAACTCTGTTGTTTCGAAGACTACTACTGTTTTTTAATTGAAAAAGGTCAATTTTATATTTAAGAGTATTTTTTACATGATCACTAAATGGAAGATTCTGATCATATTAATCTTTTGGAGTACGTTTAGCACAATACCTTAACTAAAAATTATATATTACATTAAAAATAAATATTTTAAACAGTTAACCAGGCTTAAAATTTACTGGAGTAGGGAAATTAATTTAATTAAAAGCTATTAAGTTAAAAGATATTGAAATAATATAAAATTTAAAATATTACTTGACTCGGGAACAATAGTAGATGTCGAGATAGATTCAGATGAACCTAATGAGAAAATAATAATCTAAGTTAATTTTATTAAAAATAGAAAATTTGATAATAATTATTTTAATTATAAAAGATGAAAGATGAATAAAGGAATTGTAGTTTAGTTAAATTTTGTTATTTGAAATATGCTACTGTACATTAAAGAATAAAGGTAAAACATATATTTAAGAATATTTTTTACTTGATTATGAAATGAAAATCAGATCATAGGATACTTTTGGAGCAAGTTTTACACAATGCTTGAACCTAAAATAATATATTTCAAAGTTCAAAATAAAAATTTAAGAAGGTAAAGTTGGATTCAAAAGTTCATGGTGCAGGACAATTTTTTAATTAAAATCTTTTGAGTTAAAGAATATTGCAATAATAGAAAATTTATGATCTTACTTGATTCAGGACCATAAGTAGATGAGGAGACAGATTCAGATGAACCTAATGAGAAAATAATACTCAAAATTAATTTTGTTGAAAAGAGACTTAGAAAACTATAAATTAATAAGAAAATAATAGTTAAGAGATAAGATAAGAGAATTATAAAAAGAATATTTAATTTACTTTTGTTATTTTGAAACATATTACTGTATCTTAAAGGAAAAAGGTAAGTCATAAACGTAAGAATAACTTTTACATGTTCATGAAATGGGAAAACTCAACATTGGAAACTTTTTAATCTGATTTTCAAAATACCACAATTTAAAATAACATATTAAATAGCTAAAAATTAAAAATTAAAAAAAATTAAGTTGGCTTTTTTTAAAAATTATTGGGGCAGGAAAATTATTTTATTTACTAGCTTTTAGATATGAAAAAAATTTGAAATAATATAAAATTTAATATCTTACTTGACTCAGGAACATTAGTAGATGATGACACAGATTCAGATGAACCTAATCAGAAGACAATACTCAAAGTTAATTTTGTTGAAAAGAGAAAAGAAATTTAATTTTAGAAAACTATAAATGAATATGGATATAATAGCTAAGACATAAGATAAGAGAATTAAAGAAAGAAAGTATAATTTAACTCTGTTGTTTCGAAGACTACTACTGTTTTTTAAGGGAAAAAGGTCAATTTTATATTTAAGAGTATTTTTTACATGATCACTAAATGGAAGATTCTGATCATATTAATCTTTTGGAGTACGTTTAGCACAATACCTTAACTAAAAATTATATATTACATTAAAAATAAATATTTTAAACAGTTAACCAGGCTTAAAATTTACTGGAGTAGGGAAATTAATTTAATTAAAAGCTATTAAGTTAAAAGATATTGAAATAATATAAAATTTAAAATATTACTTGACTCGGGAACAATAGTAGATGTCGAGATAGATTCAGATGAACCTAATGAGAAAATAATAATCTAAGTTAATTTTATTAAAAATAGAAAATTTGATAATAATTATTTTAATTATAAAAGATGAAAGATGAATAAAGGAATTGTAGTTTAGTTAAATTTTGTTATTTGAAATATGCTACTGTACATTAAAGAATAAAGGTAAAACATATATTTAAGAATATTTTTTACTTGATTATGAAATGAAAATCAGATCATAGGATACTTTTGGAGCAAGTTTTACACAATGCTTGAACCTAAAATAATATATTTCAAAGTTCAAAATAAAAATTTAAGAAGGTAAAGTTGGATTCAAAAGTTCATGGTGCAGGACAATTTTTTAATTAAAATCTTTTGAGTTAAAGAATATTGCAATAATAGAAAATTTATGATCTTACTTGATTCAGGACCATAAGTAGATGAGGAGACAGATTCAGATGAACCTAATGAGAAAATAATACTCAAAATTAATTTTGTTGAAAAGAGACTTAGAAAACTATAAATTAATAAGAAAATAATAGTTAAGAGATAAGATAAGAGAATTATAAAAAGAATATTTAATTTACTTTTGTTATTTTGAAACATATTACTGTATCTTAAAGGAAAAAGGTAAGTCATAAACGTAAGAATAACTTTTACATGTTCATGAAATGGGAAAACTCAACATTGGAAACTTTTTAATCTGATTTTCAAAATACCACAATTTAAAATAACATATTAAATAGCTAAAAATTAAAAATTAAAAAAAATTAAGTTGGCTTTAAAAATTATTGGGGCAGGAAAATTATTTTATTTACTAGCTTTAGATATGAAAAAATTTGAAATAATATAAAATTTAATATCTTACTTGACTCAGGAACATTAGTAGATGATGACACAGATTCAGATGAACCTAATCAGAAGACAATACTCAAAGTTAATTTTGTTGAAAAGAGAAAAGAAATTTAATTTTAGAAAACTATAAATGAATATGGATATAATAGCTAAGACATAAGATAAGAGAATTAAAGAAAGAAAGTATAATTTAACTCTGTTGTTTCGAAGAATATTACTGTTTTTTAAGGGAAAAAGGTCAATTTTATATTTAAGAGTATTTTTTACATGATCACTAAATGGAAGATTCTGATCATATTAATCTTTTGGAGTACGTTTTGCACAATACCTTAACTTAAAATTATATATTACATTAAAAATAAATATTTTAAACAGTTAACCAGGCTTAAAATTTACTGGAGTAGGGAAATTAATTTAATTAAAAGCTATTAAGTTAAAAGATATTGAAATAATATAAAATTTAAAATCTTACTTGACTCGGGAACAATTGTAGATGTTGAGATAGATTCAGATGAACCTAATGAGAAAATAATAATCTAAGTTAATTTTGTTAAAGAGAGAAAATTTGATCAGAATTATTTTAATTATAATAGTTGAAAAATATAAATAAAGGAATTGTTGAAAGAAAGCACGTTTTACACAGTGCTTTAAAAGTAAAAAATAAAAAGTTGAAAATAAAAATTTAATAAGGTAAATTTGGATTCAAAAGTTCATGGTGCAGGACAATTTTTTAATTAAAATCTTTTGAGTTAAAGAATATTGCAATAATAGAAAATTTATGATCTTACTTGATTCAGGACCATAAGTAGATGAGGAGACAGATTCAGATGAACCTAATGAGAAAATAATACTCAAAATTATTTTTGTTAAAAAGAGACTTAGAAAACTATAAATAAATAAGAAAATAATAGTTAAGAGATAAGATAAGAGAATTATAAAAAGAATATTTAATTTACTTTTGTTATTTTGAAATATATTACTGTATATTAAAGGAAAAAGGTAAGTCATAAACGTAAGAATAACTTTTACATGTTCATGAAATGGGAAAACTCAACATTGGAAACATTTTAATCTGATTTACTCAATACCCTAATTTAAAATAACATATTAAATAGCTAAAAATTAAAAATTTAAAAA
>SEYY01003286.1:0-10000 GCA_009176605.1 Armadillidium nasatum
AACACTGAAAACTCGTTTCTACGTTTAAGTGAAATAATCATTCTGGTTCCTCATGTCTGGCATTTTGAAAAAAATGTCAGTTCTAAGTTTGCTTCTTCCTCTTTCCTTTCTCCAGGATCTTCCGATAGCACAACTGCCATTTTGCCTCCTGCTAAAGCTAAACTTTTCGCCCAAACTTTTCCTCTAATTCCTTCTTCAACACACTCCAACTCATCAATATCTTATATTGAAATTACTTCTGAAGACGTCATTTCTCTCTCTCTCTCTCTCTCTCTCTCTCTCTCTCTCTCTCTCTCTCTCTCTCTCTCTCTCTCTCTCTCTCTCTCTCTCTCTCTCTCTCTCTCTCTCTCTCTCTCTCTCTCTCTCTCTCTCTCTCTTCTCCTCTCTCTCTCTCTCTCTCTCTCTCTCTCTCTCTCTCTCTCTCTCTCTCTCTCTCTCTCTCTCTCTCTCTCTCTCTCTCTCTCTCTCTCTCTCTCTCTCTCTCTCTCTCTCTCTCTCTCTCTCTCTCTCTCTCTCTCTCTCTCTCTCTCTCTCTCTCTCTCTCTCTCTCTCTCTCTCTCTCTCTCTCTCTCTCTCTCTCTCTCTCTCTCTCTCTCTCTCTCTCTCTCTCTCTCTCTCTCTCTCTCTCTCTCTCTCTCTCTCTCTCTCTCTCTCTCTCTCTTATAGGTAGCACAACGGCAGGTATTCGAGGGAGATAACTTCTCACATTCCACCACCATTGCGTCGCTCTCGAAGCATAAGGGGCGCCTTGCTTGCACATGAACTTTGTTAGCATTGCAAACTCTTGGCTTGCACGTTGTGGTATCTCCATCTTTCCAGCCTCTTCTGTTCTGCGGAACTCCCTACTTTCTGCTTTTCCTACTGTATTTAACCTACCTTTCTTTAAATCCTCTGTCTGCGACCCCCTGAGGGATCTACGTAAGTTCGGCTTGGATGGATTTTCTTTTATCCTTTAATTATACCCCTCCTTGAAAAGGGGTTCGCCTGTGAGTGGTGGTATATATATATATATATATATATATATATATATATATTATATATATATATATATATATATATATATATATATATATATATATATATATATATATATATATATATATATATATATATATATATATATATATATATATATATATATATATATATATTATATGTTTCCTCCGGTGGGCAAAGGCCAGAGGCCTACCAAATTCCACCGGAGTTGGGAAAGATCTATTATCATGGTCAATGGTGGCCGACGTGTCCAGATACACGGCGTTTGAAAGTATGCAAGTCAAAGGAAGTTGGGAAAATAGATGAAGGGAGTGTGTTCCAGACTTTACCAGTAGAGTATATGTAAAGACTGAGCATAGCGGTTAAGTCTGGGGTCGGAGAGTTGGACAGAGAAAGGATGAGAATGTGTAGAAAGACGCGTCGCACGAGCCCTTCTCAATGGAGGAGGTATGCGACGAGAGAGTTCAGAAGAGCAGTGTCCGTTGTAATAGCGATAGTAAAGAGAGAGTGACGCAACAATTCGACGGGAAGAAAGAGATTGAAGAGAGTTAGTAAGAGCAGGAGAGTTGATGAGACGAAATGCCCTTGACTCCACCTTCTCTAGGAGAGCTGTATGTGTGGAACCACCCCAGATGTGCGAAGCATACTCCATACAGGGGCGAACAACACCCCTATACAGAGCAAGCAACTGGGGTGGCGTGAAGTAATTCTGAAGGCGCCTCAGAACACCCAACCTCTTAGAAGCTTGTTTAGAAAGAGAAGTAATGTGATCTTTCCAAGAAAGATCACGAGAAAAAGAAAACCAAGAATATTAAGAACAGATGAAGGCTTTGAGTTGTGTGTTTTCGAAGAAGATATCATAGTTGTGTGGAAGATTGGGTCGAGTGGAGAGATGAAGGAATTGAGTTTTTGAAGCATTGAAAACAACCATGTTTTCTCTGCCCCAATTTGAAATACGAGAAAGATCAGAGGTTAGTTGCTCCAAGGCTACCCTTCTCGAGTCTATCAACTGCTGTTGGGTGGGACGTTTTTCAAACTGGAAAGAATAATGAAGGGTGGAGTCATCAGCATAGGAGTGGATAGGAGATGAGTGATAGAGAGAAGGTCATTAATGAAAAGTAGAAAAAGCGTAGGTGATAGGACAGAACCCTGAGGAACACCACTGTTAATAGATTTAAAGGATGAACGGTGGCCGTCTACAACAGCTGCTATAGAACGACCAGAAAGGAAATTAGCGAGAAGATCACAGAGAGAAGGATAGATACCGAAAGAGGGAAGTTTAGAAATCAAAGCTTTGTGCCAGACTCTATCGAAGGCTTTCGATATGTCCAGCGCGACAGCAAAAGATTCACCGAAATGCCGAATAGCGGAGGACCAAGAGTCAGAGAGAAGGGAAAAGAAGATCACCCGTAGAGCGTTTCTTACGAAAGCCATACTGGCGATCAGAGATAAGATTAGAAGAATTGAGATGTTTCCAAATCTTCTGACTGTTAAGGATAGATTCGAAAACTTTATAGAGAACGGAGGTCAAAGAAATAGGACGGTAGTTGGAGGGTTGAGAGGGTCCCCCTTCTTCGGCACAGGTTGAATGAGCGCACGTTTCCAGCAAGAAGGGAAGGTTGAAGTAGAGAGACAAAGACGAAATAGTTTACCGAGGCAGGGTGCAAGCTCGGAAGCACAAGTTTTGAGAACCACAGGAGGAATACCATCAGGACCGTACGCCTTCTTAGTATTAATCTCAGAGAGAGCAGAAATAACATCTTTAAAAAAATTCTAATTTTAGGCATAATTGAGTTAGAGGGGGTTGAAGGAGGAGGAATAGCTCCGGAATCGTCTAAGGTTGAATTAGAGGCAAAAGTTTGAGCAAAGAGTTCAGCTTTAGAAGAAGGTAAAACAGCAGTTGTATATATATATATATATATATATATATATATATATATATATATATATATATATATATATATATATATATATATATATATATATATATATATATATATATATATATATATATATATATATATATATATATATATATTATATATATATATATATATATATATATATATATATATATAATATATATATATATATATATATATATATATATATATATATATATATATATATATATATATATATATATATATATATATATATATATATATATATATATATATATATATATATATATATATATATAGGGATGGAGTGAAGTATCGGTATCGGTAAAATTTTTGGACAAGAGTAAAGTATCGGTATCGGTAGTAGTATCTTCAAGTATCGGCATATTTTTAGGTATCGGTATCGGGGAATTTTTAAGTATCGGTATCGGTAAAAATTTTGTATCGCTCCATCCCTATATATATATATATATATATATATATATATATATATATATATATATATATATATATATATATATATATATATATATATATATATATATATATATATATATATATATATATATATATATATATATATATATATATATATATATATATATATATATATATATATAAGCTCTTGGCTGCTCTCATTTATTCATTTATTCATTACAAAGTTACATTCCGCTTACCTTGTCTGGTAAATTATCTGACTTCCTCTCTCCATATTGACCTCCATATCTTCCGTCTTCTTTGTCATTGAAATTGGGTTGCACGTTAATTTTAGGAAGTTGTTCTTTCCGAATGAAGCGTTTGAACGATATCCAAACATGGTTTATAACATCTAGTCGATTTTGTTTTTTCGCCATATCCATTTTAACCTCAGCAAATGCTTGGAGAATGATCGTAAGCATAACATTAATCAAAATCATACTGTTTATGACTGAAAATACGAAGAAAAGGAGAGGAGAGAAAAAGTTTATATTTTTCATGGCTTCAAATTCGAACTTTCCCATCATCATTTGAAAACTGGTTTGAATGGCCGATATGATCTTTGCGAATTCTTCTAAGTGAGCAGTGAACATGAAGAAGAAAAGGCAGGAGAATGCAAAGAAAATAATTGCAAAAGCAACGAAAAACATTTTTAAATCCTCCCAGCAACCCCGAATAGTTAATCCAAGCATATTAAATCTGTTATTAAATTGCAAAAGCTTAATTAATTTTATGGTAGAGAAGAAAACAACAGCAGCTGCGGCATACACAAATATTTGATCTACAAATGCTGCAGAATCCATTCGTACGTACCCATTACCATTTGTCTTGTCGAACTTATCAAGAGCTTCTTGTGTTAAAATGGTTCTGTAAATATACATTCCTATTGCCAGATAAGAAATGATAACTATGCACATTTCGGCTAGATTCCAATAAGAAACGAAATATTTAAGTTTCATTTTTTTAATCTCCCATAACTCACGAAATGTAAAGAAAATTGTAGCAGCAGCAAATCCTAATTCACATATTGTAGTAATTAATCCTTTAACACCTGTATCCTTAATAAGTCTAACCGGTTCAAATCTCCATTTTGGCATTAATCCTCCTCCGTCTATGAATTCACAGAGCACCGTACACATACAGAACAAATTTACATTTGCATTGTACACAGAAAATTCAAGGAACACGGCTCTTGTATTTTTGTCTATCCAATTATTTTGCTGAAGTTGATCTAATCTATTTGAGAGATCTACTTGATACCCGTTCAGTTTTATGACATAACCACCTCCGCCGTAGACTCCAAGTTTTCCCGTATATGGATAGGTTCCAAGTTCCCCTGCAGTTTTATGTTGGAATTCTTCCCAGTCACAAGACCCAGGGAAAGGTTTCATTGAATATCCATCCAACACAAAAACTTTGCTCTTCTTCCCTGAATGGGCTTCTAACACCAGAACAATGATCGATTTCGCTGTCTACTGGACTTGGAACTTCGCACTTGTATCTTTTTGTTCGAACTTGACGAATAATGGCGTATCCCATTATTCTACTAGCTCTATCGTTGAGGAATCCTCTTAAACCATATGGGGGAGCACCATTGTACCAATCTTGAGCCCTGAGCTCGCTAAGAATAGATTTTGCCCATAACCAATATTCATTTGAAGTCTTTACCTGAAAAAGATCATTATATATATATATATATATATATATATATATATATATATATATATATATATATATATATATATATATATATATATATATATATATATATATATATATATATATATATATATATATATATCCTCCGGTGGGCAAAGGCCAAAGATCTACCAAATTCCACCAGAGTTGGAAAAATCCCATCCTGATCAAAGGAGGTCAACAGGACCAGATACCCGTCGTTTGAAAGTATGCAAGTCAAAGGAAGTTCGGAAAACAGATAAAGGGTGTGTGTTCCAGACTTTCCTTATGTAAGATTGAGCATAGTGGTTAAGTCTGGTGTTCTGAGAGTTACACAGAGAAAAGATGAGACTGTGTAGAAAGGCGTGTCGCACGAGCTCATCTCAATGGAGGAGGTATGCGACGAGAGAGTTCAGAAGAGCAGTGTCCGTTGTAATAGCGATATTAAAGAGAGAGTGACGCAACAATTCGACGGGCAGAAAGGGATTGAAGAGAGTTAGTAAGAGCAGGAGAGTTTATGAGACGAAAAGCCCTAGACTCCACCTTCTCAAGGAGAGCTGTATGAGTGGAACCACCCCAGATATGCGACGCATACTAAATACAAGGGCGAACAACACCCCTATACAGAGCAAGCAACTGAAGTGGTGTGAAGTAATTCTGAAGTCGCCTCAGAACACCCAACCTCTTAGAAGCTTGTTTAGAAAGAGAAGTAATGTGATCTTTACAAGAAAGATCATGAGAAAAGGATACGCCAAGAATATTAAGAACAGATGAAGGTATGAGTTGTGTTTTCGAACAAGATATCATAGTTGAATGGAAGATTGTGTTGAGTAGAGGGATGAAGGAACTGAGTTTTTGAAGCATTGAAAACAACCATGTTTTCTCTGCCCCAATTTGAAATACGTGAAAGATCAGAGGTTAGTTGCTCCAAGGCTACCCTATCGAGTCTATCATCTGCTGTTGGGTGGGGCGATTTTCAAACTGGAAGGAGTAATAAGGGGTGGAATCATCAGCAATAGGAGATGAAGTAATAGAGAGAAGAACATTAACGATAAGTAGAAAAAGTGTTGTTTATAGAACAGATCCTTGAGGAACACCAGTATTAATAGATTTATAGGATGAACGGTGGCCGTCTACAACAGCTGCTATAGAACGACCAGAAAGGAAATTAGTGAGAAGATCACAGAGAGAAGGATTGATACCGAAAGAGGGAAGTTTAGAAATCATAGCTTTGTGCCAGACTCTATCGAAGGCTTTCGATATGTCCGGCACGACAGGAAAAGATTCACCGAAATGCCGAAGAGCGGAGGACCAAGAGTCAGAGAGAAAGGGAAAGCGTTTCTCACTAAAGCCATACTGACGATCAGAAATAAGATTAGGAAGAATTGAGATGTTTCCAAATCTACCTGTTTAGGATAGATTCGAAAACTTTAGGGAGAACGGAGGTCAAAGGAATAGGAACGGTAGTTAGAGGGTTGAGAGGGTTCCCCTTCTTCGGCACAGTCAGAATGAGCGCACGTTTCCCAGCAAGAAGGGAAGGTTGAAGTAGAGAGACAAAGACGAAATAGTTTACCGAGGTAGGGTGCAAGCTCAGAAGCACAAATTTTTGAGAACCACAGGAGGAATACCATCAGGAACCATACGCCTTCTTAGTTTTAATTAAGCTCAGAGAGAGCAGAAATAACATCTTTAGATGAAATTCTAATTTTAGGCATAATTGAGTTAGATGGAGATGAAGGAGAAGGAATAGCTCCGGAATCGTCTAAGGTTGAATTAGAGGCAAAAGTTTGAGCGAAGAGTTCAGCTTTAGAAGAAGGTAAAACAGCAGTTGTGCCGTCGAAAGATTTTAAAGGAGGGAAAGAGAAAGAGGCAAAAAAAAAAAAAAAATTTTTTTTTTTTTTTTTTACAAAATGCCAGAAAGAACTTGAAGAAGAGGAACCAGAAAGATTATTGCATTTTCTACGGAGAAATGAGCTTTTGGTGTTACGATAGATTTTGCACGATTCCGGTATGAAATGTAAGTAGCTTGAGTTTGTAGAGATTGCAGACGATGGTAGTCCCTGAAGGCAACATCCCTGCGGCGGATAGCGCGAGAGCAAGCAGAGTTAAACCAAGGTTTGTTAGGTTTAGTAGAAGGGAAAGAAATTGGAATGTACGCCTCCATGCCAGAAAGAATCACCTCGGTAATGCGTTCAGCACACTCCAAGGGACCCCTCCCACGGAAGCAATAATCATTCCACGGGAAATCGAAGAAGTATGACCGCAAGTCCGACCAGCTTGCGGCACCGAAGTGCCACGAACGTTTCCTTTCAATAGAAGGGTGGTCTCTCCTGCGGAAGACTTGAAGAGGTAGAATAGGATACATAGATAAGAAGGTGATCGGAGGAACCCAGAGGAGGAAAGAGCTTAACAGTATAAGGCGAAGGATTAGAAGTTAGGAAAAGGTCTAGAATGTTGGGTTCATCTCCAAGACGATCAGGGATACGAGTAGGGAGCTGCACCAACTGCTCAAAGTTGTTTTGGATAGCGAAATGAAAGGCACGTTCACCAGCTGTTTCAAGAGAACTAGGAGAAAGACATTGGTGGAGGTGAATATTGAAATCACCTAATATGATGATTTCAGAGAAAGAAGAAGAGAGAATGTGCTCTATTATGGAGTTTAAATAGTCGAAGAATTTAGGACAGTCAATAGAATTAGGAGATAAATAAACAGAACAATGGCAAGAGAGCCTATGCCATAAGGTGGAATATTCGGAAGACTTCAAATTAGAGACACGACAACAAACGACATCTTTGCGCACGTATGCACAACAACCGCCTATGGTTGAAAATTTAGGAAAGAGAGAGTAGGAGGAAAAAGAATAGAGTTTGCTATCAGAACGCTCAAATATCTGAGTTCGGTCAAGAATAAGAGGTGAGGTCTTGAAGAAGAGAGGTGATGTTCAACAAAGTGGAAATTAGAGTGCAGACCGCGAATGTTGCAGAAAATAAAGACAAAAATAGACCGTGCATCAGGTCAAGCCGGCAGCTGTGTCTTGGTGGCACCAAACCCATCACCGGAGGCCACCAATTCCTAACTGGTAACGGGGGAAGGGGTGGATGAGGGGTTATTTTTGAAAGCCACCATCCGGGGCTTTTCCGAAGCTACCGAAAGTTGACGCCATTATTGATTTTTTTTAAAAGGGTGTGTTAGTATTAATGTTTTATGAGTGTGAAGGAGAAACCTACTCCGTGTAGAAAAAGGTGAGCGCAAAAGGGAACGAACCATTGGGCACCGGGATGAGATGGGAAGTATCCTTAACATCCCGTATACCCAATAGAGAGTAATCTCATCGCCTCGGGGGCGCTACTTCCCTTTCCTTCCCCATATATATATATATATATATATATATATATATATATATATATATATATATAATATATATATATATATATATATATATATATATATATATATATATATATATATATATATATATATATATATATATATATACGCAAAATTTCAGGAAGCTCCAAGAAACTGAAGCGTATTTAAAGCTTGTTTAGATAGGAAACAATTAAATTTAATTAAAGATAAGGAGTAAAGAAACCCAAAGAATATTATAAAACTGAAGGGAGTGTAGCTGCAAGTTTTAGTAGTTGCTATATTGCCCAAGTTCTCACTGGCTAACTTAGCAGTTTCTAAGGCATACTCTCGAAGATGCATCATTTGATTTATGATGACCTAAGTGGATGATGTTTGATGGAGTTCCAGCATACTGTAAAATACATTCCTTGCAGTATTTGTACGTAATCTTTCCTGAAGATGGATTGGTAGAGGTTGGTCCATTGTCATGGCCCACACAATCTCAACCTCCAGTAGATTTTTATTTAGAGGGCAGTGATGAATCGTTAATCCATGAATCCCTAATTATCGACGTTAATTTTTCTTTGTTTATACTATTTAATGTTCAAGCATTCCACTTAAATTTTAAATATTTTGATGTTTTAAAGCTACTCTCGCAAATTTACATAACGTGAGCCAACTTATGAAAAATTAATGTCTTTCTTTATTTACAAAACGATCCAGCCAGCAGACAGTTTTCAAATTGAGGTGCAGAGTGAGAGCCTGAAAGACTTGATTCATCATATTAACATCACAAAAGTATCTACTTAGTGATGCCAATTTGGCTAATTTATTGCTATATCTAGCGGATTATTATTTCATCTATCTCGCAAATATGAGCATCTAGCAATTTTTTTTAGTTCCTATAGGCTCAGCATAACTATCGCTAAGAAACACAAGTTGCTCAAATAAATAACAACAAAACCATGTCAAAGTAAAGCATAATAGATTGAAAGAGATGACAGGAAGGGCTAATAGTAAATTTTGTAAACATGAATTTATAGAAAATTTAACGACTTTTGGTTTTAAAACTCAAAAATCTTTGACAAACTTTTTCATGACAAGAAATTAAAATGAAAGAATTCTCCAGTTTCAAAAGGTCATTTACAATTATTCATACCCATTATTGCATACCATTCATTATTCATACCATTATATATATATATATATATATATATATATATATATATATATATATATATATATATATATATATATATATATATATATATATATATATATATATATATATATATATATATATATATATATATATATATATATATATATATATATATATATATATGGGAAAAACGATCATCATTCCAATATACAAACAGAAAGGAGACACTGGAAAGTGTAAGAACTATAGGGGAATATCTATAATGGACCACATAGCAAAGTTATATGAGCGAGTGTTAGAGAGGCGGTTGAGAGAGAGTATAGAGCCGCAACTAGGAGAGGAGCAATATGGGTACAGAAAGGGAAGAAGCACAACAGACTTGATGTTTGCTCTGAGACAGATAGGTGAGAAAATATATGAATATAACAGAAGGGC
>SEYY01003286.1:15000-30376 GCA_009176605.1 Armadillidium nasatum
ATGAAACGGTAACTCTTTCTTTCCTATCATACCTTGACCCATTTGATCTTAAGAAAATAGAAAACCACATATGATCTTCATTTGCAGCCCTATTACCTCTTACGTACATATTTTGAGTAAAATTTTTCTCATCTTTTCCTTCGTAAACTGTAAAAGTCTTGTCAATTTTTCCGTCGCCTTCTGTAAAATGCAAGCCAGTCATTTATATCAAATATATATTTTTCATGAAGTTGTAAGTCTCTCACAACAACCATTTCTAATTGCCATCCATCTAAAGGAGGCTCTCCAGAATTATCATGAAAAACTCTTAAATAATTTAGTTTACCGAGGGGCTTTGGGGTTGTCATAACAAATGTATTCACCTCAAAACGCCTATAAAGTCTATTATTTGCTGGGGGTAATACTCTTACTTCTGTTTCTCCACATTCTCCTGACACTATAATGTAAATGTTCGAGTCTGTAGAGGCTTGATCATCTGGTCCTGTTCGAAAGCTCAATTCGTACAAATATTTGTCCTCTGGCTTATTATCAGGTAATGGAATGACACCTCTTCTTTCAATATCTTTTCTGTCTTTAAAGAATGCCCAAATTATCATAAAAATGAACAGACAGGCAAGTACAATCAGGACGATATATATCGTTAAGTTATCCACGAAGCCCGCGTTTGAAAATATAAATTCAAAATCAACTGAGTTTATGGTTGGCGTGAATCCAAATCCAAATGGTGTTAAATGATGAGTAGCACACTGAATATTATCGGGGGAGGCACTTTCAACGTATAAATCCCTCCCAGACCATTCAATAGCTAGATCATCAAAGAAATAACAACCAGAAGTATAAGCACTAAAACTATATATCAAATCAAAGTTTTTCACAAAATCACTTTTGCTAAAAGTTAAGTTTTCAATATCAGGCACATTTTCAAATGATTTATCAAGTTTAGCAATAGCGGCAAAAAATCTTCCCGTTCTGTTCTCATTTTCATCGCTGGAAATAAAGTACTTATATGTATCATTTTCATCTTTTTCTAGTTCTTGAACTTTTTTAATTTTCCAATACTTTGTTGGAGTTGGCAGGGTATCGTTATGATCAAGCAATAATACCACATTATTCAGATCTTCCTGAGATCCTAGGGACTTAATTTCAATGGTAATTGACGATTTTTCATATGTAACATTAAATGAGTGATATACAAATGGAATATGCCTATTTAGGTCTAATGAGGCATTAACGTTATTGTACTGTGGTTTAGTATCGAGTTCCCTTGGAATATTCATTCTAATAGGATTTGATTCATTTTTGACATCAACTCTGTCTTTGTTAATTATTATATCTAAATCTAGAACCCTAGTACTTTTAGAAAGAATCTTTGTTGTATCCGGATACATATGAGTAATACAAGGCCATACAATGCATTTAATTGCAAGCACTTGATTGCAATCAGTATCTGGAATTTTATACATCGACGGACAAAAATTTTCGGGGAACATAACACCAGCTTTCGAACTAAACTTTCGCTGTAATATTTAAACCACCTTTTAACACCAGCTCCATTATTTTACTAAGCACCAATGAAACTCCGTTTGGAGAAGTACACCTAAACGTTTCCCCTGGTACACTCATTTCGCAAATTTCGTCCAACCTATTTCCTAGAACACTTTCCATATCCTTGACTTGAGCTTGAGCTTTGTATCTTACTGAGTTCTTTATAGTATCACAATACATATCCTCTTGCTTGTCAGGAATTTCTGTATCTTCTGAAATAGCACCTAAATCATATTCCATAAAAGGGGCATAATCCATATCTGTGGGTGGACAGTTATTTATTTCATCGATATTATTATCCATGCTTATCATTGACGCGCCCATAATATCTAATAAATCAGGTATAAATGGTATGTATTCACTAGGAGACGAAACGTTTAATGTAGGTATTGTGCTGTTGATTTTAGAGAAAAGTTGCATAATATTTTCGATTCCATTCATATCCCACGTTAGGGATGGAAGTTTATCTTTGTATACCGGGTCCATTAGACAACGTACAATACTCGTAATTGCATTTATATCTTTCATTGTCTCAAGACTTGACGTATTTGAAAGCAGTCCTGATGCTAATGTATTTAATTGTGCGATTTTTCTAATTCTGTTCTCGATCTCTTCTGCTGTCATATTTGCGATATCTTCAGGGTTTAGGGAATAGTTTTTATTAGTGTCCCTTATACTTGAATACTGCATCAACCTCATCCACAGTTCTGTCTTGTCTTTCGCAGCTAAATCTATCCATAAGTCAGGATCTGGATCTTTAGTTGTTGTTACATTTACCACACCTATTGAGTGATTTGTTGTAGCTCCAAGGACATCAGATATTTCAACGAACAGCTCATAGCTGCCAACAGGTAAAATTAACTCAAGAGAATGCTTTATAGTACTAACAACAGTTTTTTTTATTGGTCCATTTGGCGAATTTTCTAAGTAATAATATGTGTATGAAGAGATCCCCATACCTTCTGGATCAATCCAGTTTGGATTATTGCAAAAAACAGGATACCTATCTTCTTCTTTAGGGGGATAAAGTTCACATTTACCACAATTCGGTGGCATATTTTTCTTCAGAAGAATCTGAGTTGACCTAAAATGGAAAAAAAAATTATATACAGTAAAATGTAAAACTTTCATTTTTTTCTGTTACAAAACTTTCAGTAATTTCTTTAATATATATATATATATATATATATATATATATATATATATATATATATATATATATATATATATATATATATATATATATATATATATATATATATATATATATATATATATATATATTGAGTGGACCGGATAGTAATTTTTTACTATCCGCGGATGCTGATGCGGTTGCGGATATTCAATTGCGGATATCCGCAGATGCGGATGCGGATGCGGATAGTTTAATTTTTTAAGAGTTTTTGCCATAGATTCTTGGAATTTTAAATATAATATCCAGAATCTATGTTACCAGGGTGTGGGACGGGGACCCAACTCTTGAACACCCCACCAACCTCTTTCCCCAACCTCCACCCATTTGGAAAAAGGTTATATATATATATATATATATATATATATATATATATATATATATATATATATATATATATATATATATATATATATATATATATATATATATATATATATATATATATATATATATATAGCCAGTAATTCAGTATTACCTTCACACCACAGTTTCACATATTCCATTTGAAGTTAATAATTGGTAAGTTATTTTTTAGAAATAAAAGCTTTTGGGCTCTTTCACGTGAAAGTTTGGTTCGCTTTTCGTCGTAAATGAGGCCTGCTCCACTGAAAAGACGCTCACTAGCAACACTAGTTGAAGGACATGCTAAATAAGTCCTTACCATCTCAGCAAGAAAAGGGAAACTTTTGCAATTATCTCTCCACCAAACCAGTTGGTCTTTATCTGCCTCCAAACGTGGGAGTTTCAGATAATTTTCAATAATCGATATTGTATCCTTTGACACTTCTGACTGTGATTCTTCATCGCTGCTGGAAGCTAGAAGATCTTTCATTGATTTAGCAATGCTTAAGCTAACAGATTTTGTTTCTTTTGTATCTGAGAGCTTTTCTTTTTCTTGAAGGGCGTTATTTTAGCTGTTTCTATCATCTCATCGCATAAGCATCCGAATTTAATTTTAACATTCTGAGAAACAATTGGTTTAAAAAATTTTGTTTTGTACCTAGGATCTAAAAAGGTTGCAATTGTATAAGCATCATAATTTTCCAGGTTTTCAAATCTGTCGTTCATCTCCTTCATTATTGTTTCAGTCATCCTTAATAACATTTATTAACACAATTTTCAATGTTGAAACAAGTGGTATTAATGTCTGCTATTGGACTCGAACTAACAACCTTTAAGATGATAAGTCTAACGCGCTGACGACTCTGCTACGGCAGTACAAATGGGAATCGCATTGAAACTTGTTCACGATTTACATTCGTGACGTCAGGCCCAAAGGACTATCCCGACTGCAACACGAGCAAGTATACTATGTATCTATTCCCGGTTTTGAGGTGGAGTTCGAATTCATAAATGATGCCGAGATCTATTTCGAGTCTCAGTCCAAATAAAAGTTCTTCATATTCCGTTATAGAAAACATATAAGAAACTTTTATGTCAAGTATTTAAAATATTATAAATATAAGAAACAAATCTAATAATAATAATAATAATAAAAATAATAATAATAATTAAAATAATAATAATAATAATAATAATAATGTCTTTCAATTTTTAATTTCTCAAAGCTTTATTCAATTTTACAGTAGGTCCTATGCTACTAAATACAATAATTAATAATAATAATAACTAATAATAATAATAATAATAATAATAATAATAAATTATTATTTTATAATATATAATATATATATATATATATATATATATATATATATATATATATATATATATATATATATATATATATATATATATATATATATATATATATATATATATATATATATATGTAAGCATGCAAACCCTTCATATCCTTTTTCAGTAGTTCCAGTTACAGTGAAAATGAATTCTTTGACATTCGGATTATCTTCAAAAAATTTCTTCGAAACGGCAATTGCAGACGTGTTTCTTGGAGTTAAATAAGCTGCATATATATATATATATATATATATATATATATATATATATATATATATATATATATATATATATATATATATATATATATATATATATATATATATATATATTAACGAAAGTTGTAAACACCTAATAATGATCTATATTTCTTTACTGACGTTTTAGACAACTTTTTTTTCTTTATTGTAATAAATTCTTTCAATTTTGAAGTGTCTCCAATGGAATGTTGTACCATTCTTCTGCCAGAACAACTGCAATTGCTTCAGAGATTTTGGAGGGGAGAATCTGCTTCTCTTTTGGAGAGAGTCAGCTTCTCATTTAATTTCTAAAATGAACTTTTTCCAGTGGTCTTATTATATTTATTTTAATTTAGGCGATTGTGCTAAAAAGGAAAAATGAAGTTTCTTTTCGTGCATCAAAGTCAAGGTTGAAATATCTTGTTTTTTTCGACTTCTTTCGATACAGGTCTCAAATAACAGTGTATAATAGCAATAGTTAAAACATTATATAAGTTACCCCAAAGCACTTTGCAGTTTTTGTGATAATAGTATATACTGTTCTTCTGAGGTCATCTTAATGTTCTTTAATGAGGGCTACACTTTCCATATAATGATTGAAAAATTTCGTATTTGTGCACTTCTTATCCACCCTCAAAAACCAAAACTTAAGAAAGTGAGGTCTAGAGACCTTTGTGGTTTTGAGCAGAACCACCATTGGCTATACATGCATAGTTCAGGGAAAGGTATTTAGATAGTGTATCTCCCGACAACTCTACTGTGCAGGAGTTTAGTTTAACAAAGAATATACCAATCAAGGGAAAATTCTCCAGTAATAATAGTTGAGGTTCGTCTTATTTATAAATATAAATAAATGTTGAAGGATAATGTCGAAGGATAAAAGGATCAATAAGCTTTTTGTAGATCGTACAGCATCATAGATTTACACAGAAGCTATGTTAAAAATTTGTTCTTTAGTGGCATATGAATATTCGTTAGGCCTCCTATATCAATTAGCAGTTTTTCATAACGTGACCTTTGAAAGAAGCTTTATTGGACAACCTTATGAAAAGAATTAATCGATGATTATCATTTACCTACCGACAAAGCTTCAGGTGACTGGTTTCATCTCTTGGTTGAAAATGTTGTTTCTTTTAAATGTTAAATGGCAAAAAGGAGAGAGCTGATGTAATATTCGCCATGGTCTTAAATGTGTGGAACCCCGATAAACGTTAAAATTTTTCGTGTATTTTTACAGGAACCCATGCTCAATCGACTGGGAGTAATGCAAGATTTATTCAGTTTGGAGTAAATTTTCTTGAACTCTCTTTATGATTAGGGAACCATCTAAAGTATTCTGTACAAGTTGCAAAGTACTTCCATTGCATAAACAAATCAAAATTACAAGTAAAAAGTTCATTTGGTTTTCTATCACGTTATTTTATATAACATTGATTGGTCTGAGTTAATTTAAGGTGTTACATACAGAATATACTGACTCAATTTTAGAGCCCACAGTGCAAATTTAATTTAATTTAATTTAAAAAGTGTGAAAATTGGCCTTACTATTCTTTAGGTCTGAGCACTATATATATATATATATATATATATATATATATATATATATATATATATATATATATATATATATATATATATATATATATATATATATATATATATATATATATATATATATATTATTATTATATATATAGAGTTTGAAAATCGACGACAGGATCGGATCATGTGAAGAGAACTAAATGCAAGGACGACAGGACTAGCCATCCGGCCTTGTGATTTCTCTGTCAACGGCTTGTAACTACTCCAGAACCAACATTGGGAACCATTGCTCGGAGAAGCGCAATCTTTTGAAGACCCCTGGGAGAAGTGTTTGGAGGTTGGTTTGAGAACGATGCTGGTCCTACTGAAAGGGTGAAAACCCTACCTGAAGAGTCTGGATAGGACTCATGGACCGGCATGGGGACCGGCGAGCCGAAGAACTTGATCTTTTGGAGGGCTCTGGGAGAACTTCTTCAAGCAGATGGGGAAAGATGCTGGTTCCACTGACAGGGTGAAAACCCTTCCTGGGAAAGGATATAGATATAGATAGATATAGATAGATATGTATAATATATATATATATATATACATATATATATATATATATATATATATATATATATATATATATATATATATATATATATATATATATATATATATATATATATATATATATATATATATATATATATATATATATATATATATATATATATAGCTGAGCGCTACGACACTGAGTTGCGATTTTGTCTCACTATGAATTTCGAAGTCGCCATCGTTTTGGAAAAGTCGGACTAGGCAAAGTCGCACAGCCAATTTTCCGCGACTTTGAACAGGAACAAAGACTTTTTTTTATAACCCTTAAGGGTTAGAAGCATGGTTGACTTGTATCATTCTTAAAACTAGTGTAGAACTTGTTGGACAATCTTGAAACCTTTCCATTTTTTTAAAGTTTTTCCTGTTTATTTATTTTTTATTTGCAAGACGGTATTTTCATTGGTCATAGAAACGAAAAGTGAAGCGGCATCAAAACTGATTATTATTGTTAATATTATTGGGCTATTATTAGCCATACAATAGCATATATATATATATATATATATATATATATATATATATATATATATATATATATATATATATATATATATATATATATATATATATATATATATATATATATATATATATATATATATATATATATATATATATATATATATTATATTTTCTTCACCCCGCCTTCACCCTCAAGGCCTTGGAGAGCATTACCCTGACAAGGTGGAGGAGATCAGGGACAGGATCATCAGGAAGGTAAGGTCCATCATCAAGCTCAGGAAGGAAGAGCAGCAGCAGCGTCAGCCTGGCCAGCTAAAAGTGCAAGAACCCCAGGACACAGACGCCCGCCTCTTCAGCAAGTTGTTTGTCAGAGAACCGGCTTCATGCATTACTAGAAACATTTCCTGATGTCGAGTGTCATCATGAGGATTGACGTCGTTCCATCGATGTTCATTATGTGCATTCTTTATCAAATATCTTGTAAATTTGAATGAATGAAACTGTGGATAGTTGACTGTCAAAGAAACTATCGCCATCACTATAACCATTTTGCTAATCTTTAAGACCGAAAGTCTGTACTCGCTGCACATGAAATGGGTAATTTTATTGTATATGGAGTTTCCAACTATCCTAGCAAAACAAATCACGTTCTGGAAAGTTTGAGTGTGCTGGTTCCAAGTTGTTCAGCAATGATGTCTAGCACATTATCAACCACTTAAGTCTGAAAATGTATCTTATGGCCCCACAATCGGTGGTTCAACGTCGAAAGATACCGCATTAATTGATGATCACTGAAAACGTTCCCTTTGCTGGACATTGTCGTATCGGATAGGTTTCTGCACGCGAACGGAGAGTTAAATTCTTCAAATTCTCATTCGCACCTCCATACAAAAAAGTGCATATCTGCCAAATCTTCCGAATACTACGAGATCGAATGTCAGAGAGTGACAAAAACACAAGTAGTTTAGATGCTACTAATAGGTTAGTCTACTTGTTTGGCACGACACTTAGCGTAAGATTTACTTAGTAGTTTTTCACGTATAAAATCTATAATGTAACATACACGAAATAGAGCATTGCTGGTGGTCATGCACAAAGAAATAAGATTAGTATGTCACATCACATGTCGTCGTGTCGGTTTGTATCCATAGCTAATAATATATTCATATCTACCAGCGATAGGTTAACTGTCATTATAAACTTGTACCATGTGGTATCCCTATTCTAGAGCTGATGCGACTTTCAAGTAGTTGTAATTTTTTGTGACTTGTTCATGGAAACATTTGTCACAGTTGGGGTCTGTACAATTACAGAACCAAGTAAAGAAAAGCATTTCTGAAACAACCTATATATATATATATATATATATATATATATATATATATATATATATATATATATATATATATATATATATATATATATATATATATATATATATATATATATATATATATATATATATATATCTACATCTACATCCTCTCCCAGGAAGGGTTGTTACCCTGTCAGTGGAACCAGCATCTTTCCCCAACTGCTCTTAAAAGTTTTCCCAGAGTCCTCTAAAAGATCATGTATTTCTGTCGTTGGTCTCAATGCCAGTCCAAGAGTCTTATAGAAATTCTCAGGTAGGGTTTTCACCCTTTCAGTAGGACCAGCATCATTTCCAGCTAACTTCTAAACAATCTCTCCAGAAGATTGTGCTTCTCTGAGCTATGGTTCCCAATGCTGGTTCTAGAGTTATTACAAGCCTTTGGCAGAGAATCACAAGGCCGGGTGGCTAGTCCTGTCGTCCTCGCTTTTAGTCTCCTCATATATATATATATATATTATATATATATATATATATATATATATATATATATATATATATATATATATATATATATATATATATATATATATATATATATATATATATATATATATATATATATATTTTAATAAAGTAGTATTACCTTCTTCGCAGTCTTCTCTCATTTCAATAACAGACCCTTCGGCGCTTAACTTGCCCGTTCCACAAACATCCGAAATAACGACCGGTTCCCCATCTCTAGAAAGAGAAGTTGGAATCGTTACTTCAAGAATCAAATACTTTTAAAATTCTTCACAATACCTTTGCACAAATAATTACGTACAATTTTAATTAAATAAAAATAGCTGTCATAGCCTGCCTTCTTTCCTTTTCTGATATTATTATCATTATTATTATTATTATTATTATTATTATTATTATTATTATTATTATTATTATTATTATTATTATTATTATTATTATTATTATTATTATTATTATTATTATTATTATTATTATTTATTATTATTATTATTATTATTATTATTTATTTTATTATTTATTTTTATTATTATTTATTATTATTATTATTATTATTATTATTATTTTATTATTATTATTATTATTATTATTATTATTATTATTATTATTATTATTATTATTATTATTATTATATTATTATTATTATTATTATTATTATTATTATTATTATTATTATTATTATTATTATTATTATTATTATTATTTTTATTATATTCTAGTAGTATTTTTTGAAAATTGTTATTAATTATTAAGACCCTTATTACTTTTTGAAAAACTCACACGCTCGTTATGAACCACGAATAACTTAATTCAATCCCGCAGTAATCCAGACATGACCCGGTCAATGCTAAGCGTTTGTTCGGACTGAAATAGAGTCCTTGTTCCTTTTCTGTACAAAGTCCTTTCATACATCTGATATATATATATATATATATATATATATATATATATATATATATATATATATATATATATATATATATATATATATATATATATATATATATATATATATATATATATATATATATATATATATATATATAGATGGGCTGGATATTCGGTTGCTATCCGGTTACCCGGTTGAATTTTACAATCCGGCCGAATATCCGGTAAAAAATAAAATTCTTTTTTTGTAAAAAAAGAATTTTATTTTTTGCCGGATATTAAATATTAAATAATTTTAAAATTATTTTTTTCTATTCTATTTTATATAATGGTAACTTTGGCTATTAATGTTAAATTAATTTAGTATTCGAAAATTCATAAAGTTGTTCACATAACAACAAACTTGAAATAAAATTAAGGTCTTTACATTATATATATATATATATATATATATATATATATATATATATATATATATATATATATATATATATATATATATATATATATATATATATATATATATATAATATATATATATTCTTCTAAAGATGTCACTTCTGCTCTCTCTGAGCTTAACACTAAGAAGGCGAACGGTCCTGATGGTATTCCTCCTGTGGTTCTCAAAACTTGTGCTTCCGAGCTTGCACCCTGCCTTGGTAAACTATTTCGTCTATGTCTTTCTACTTCAACCTTCCCTTCTTGCTGGAAACGTGCGCTCATTCAGCCTGTGCCGAAGAAGGGGGACCCCTCTCAGCCCTCTAACTATCGTCCTATTTCTTTAACCTCCGTTCTTTCTAAAGTTTTCGAATCTATCCTTAAGAGGAAGATTTGGAAACATCTCAATTCTTCTAATCTTATCTCAGATCGCCAGTATGGCTTTCGAAAGAAACGCTCTACTGGTGATCTTCTTTCCCTTCTCTCTGACTCTTGGTCCTCCGCTCTTCGGGGTTTCGGTGAATCTTTTGCTGTGACGCTGGACATATCGAAAGCTTTCGATAGAGTCTGGCACAAAGCTTTGATTTCCAAACTTCCCTCTTTCGGAATCTATCCTTCTCTCTGTGACCTTCTCTCTGATTTCCTTTCCGGTCGTTCTATAGCAGCTGTTGTAGACGGCCATCGTTCATCCTATAAATCTATTAATAGTGGTGTTCCTCAAGGATCTGTCCTATCCCCAACACTTTTTCTGCTTTTCATTAATGACCTTCTCTCTATTACTTCATCTCCTATCCACTCCTATGCTGATGACTCCACCCTTCATTACTCTTTTCATTTTGAAAGACGCCCTTCCCAGCAACAGTTAATAGAGGCAAGGAGGGTGGCCTTGGAGCAACTAACCTCTGATCTATCTCTCATTTCAAATTGGGGCAAAGAAAACATGGTCGTTTTCAATGCCTCAAAAACTCAATTCCTCCATCTCTCTACTCGACACAATCTTCCACACAACTACGATATCTTCTTCGAAAACACGCAACTCAAACCTTCATCCCAGACTTAACCGCTATGCTCAATCTTACATGTGCTCTACTGGTAAAGTCTGGAACACACTTCCTTCACATATTTTCCCAACTTCCTATGACTTAGGCACCTTTAAACGCCGTGTATCAGGTCATGTCGGCCTTTAATTTGACCATGTTTCCAACTTTCCTCCCAACTCTGGTGGAAGATTGGTAGGCCTCTGGCCTTTGCCCACCAGAGGAGAAATAAAAAAAAAAATTATATATATATATATATATATATATATATATATATATAATATATATATATATATATATATATATATATATATATATATATATATATATATTTTTTTTTTTTTTTTTTTTTTTTTTTTTTTTTTTTTTCTCCTCTGGTGGGCAAAGGCCAGAGGTCTACCATTGTTCCACCAGAGTTGGGAGGAAAGTCGGAAACATGGTCAAATTAAAGGCCGACATGACCTGATACACGGCGTTTAAAGGTGCTTAAGTCATAGGTAGTTGGGAAAATAGATGAAGGAAGTGTGTTCCAGACTTTACCAGTAGAGTAAATGTAAGATTGAGCATAGAGGTTAAGTCTGGGGTCAGAGAGTTGGACAGAGAAAGGATGAGACTGTGTAGAAAGACGAGTCGCACGAACCCTTCTTAATGGAGGAGGTATGCGACGAGAGAGTTCAGAAGAGCAGTGTCCATTGTAATAGCGATAGTAGAGAGAGAGTGACGCAACATTTCGACGGGCAGAAAGAGATTGGAGAGAATTAGTGAGAGCAGGAGAATTGATAAGGCGAAAAGCTCTAGACTCCACCTTTTCAGGAGAGCTGTGTGTGTGGAACCACCCCAGATGTGTGACGTATACTCCATACAGGGGCGAACAACACCCCTATACAGAGCAAGCAACTGGGGTGGTGTGAAGAAATACTGAAGGCGCCTCAGAACACCCAACCTCTTAGAAGCTTGTTTAGAAAGAGAGGTAATGTGATCTTTCCAAGAAAGATCACGAGAAAAAGAAACACCGAGAATATTTAGGAGAGATGAAGGTTTGAGTTGCGTGTTTTCGAAGAAGATATCGTAGTTGTGTGGAAGATTGTGTCGAGTAGAGAGATGGAGGAATTGAGTTTTTGAGGCATTGAAAACGACCATGTTTTCTTTGCCCCAATTGGAAATGAGAGATAGATCAGAGGTTAGTTGCTCCAAGGCCACCCTCCTTGCCTCTATTAACTGTTGCTGGGAAGGGGCGTCTTTCAAAATGAAAAGAGTAATGAAGGGTGGAGTCATCAGCATAGGAGTGGATAGGAGATGAAGTAATAGAGAGAAGGTCATTAATGAAAAACAGAAAAAGTGTTGGGGATAGGACAGATCCTTGAGGAACACCACTATTAATAGATTTATAGGAAGGAATGAACGGTGGCCGTCTACAACAGCTGCTATAGAACGACCGGAAAGGAAATCAGAGAGAAGGATAGATTCCGAAAGAGGGAAGTTTGGAAATCAAAGCTTTGTGCCAGACTCTATCGAAAGCTTTCGATATGTCCAGCGCTACAGCAAAAGATTCACCGAAATGCCGAAGAGCGGAGGACCAAGAGTCAGAGAGAAGGGAAAGAAGATCACCAGTAGAGCGTTTCTTTCGAAAGCCATACTGGCGATCTGAGATAAGATTAGAAGAATTGAGATGTTTCCAAATCTTCCTCTTAAGGATAGATTCGAAAACTTTAGAAAGAACGGAGGTTAAAGAAATAGGACGATAGTTAGAGGGCTGAGAGGGGTCCCCCTTCTTCGGCACAGGTTGAATGAGCGCACGTTTCCAGCAAGAAGGGAAGGTTGAAGTAGAAAGACATAGACGAAATAGTTTACCAAGGCAGGGTGCAAGCTCGGAAGCACAAGTTTTGAGAACCACAGGAGGGATACCATCAGGACAGTACGCCTTCTTAGTATTAAGCTCAGAGAGAGCAGAAGTGACGTCTTTAGAAGAAATTACAATTTTAGGCATAAATGAGTTAGAGGGGGTTGAAGGAGTAGGAACAGCTCCGGAATCGTCTAAGGTTGAATTTAGGGCAAAAGTTTGAGCAAAGAGTTCAGCTTTAGAGGAAGGCAAAACGGCAGTTGTACCGTCAGAAGATACTAGAGGAGGGAAAGAGGAAGAAGCAAAGTTAGAGTTGACATTTTTTGCAAAATGCCAGAAAGGGCGAGAGGAAGAGGAGCCAGAAAGATTATTGCATTTGCGACGGAGAAAAGAGTTTTTAGTATCTCGAAGAATAGATTTGCACGATTCCGGGATGAAATATAAGTTGCATGAGATTCTGGAGTTTGAAGACGACGGTAGTCCCTGAAGGCAGCATCCCTGCGGCGGATAGCACGAGAACAAGCAGAGTTAAACCAAGGTTTATTATAGTATATTATATATATATATATATATATATATATATATATATATATATATATATTATATATATATATATATATATATATATATATATATATATATATATATATATATATACAGGGGTTAAAAAAAATATGAAACAGTGAAAACAGTAGAAAGAATAGGTAAATATGACAGATAATAACTTCCGGAAATAGAAGAGGCACCACAGGAGCTTGTGTGTCACGTGTGATAGGTAACTTATTATGTCGGTAGGAAGTGTAATTTGTTCTGTGTTCAACATAATGTGCCTGTACAAATGAGGTATGTTCAATCTTGCAGAATTTCAAAAATGGAAAATTGTTGGTTCCCAAACATATAATCGAAGGTCAAGCGCTCTTATTGTGCTTCCGGAAAAACATCATTCTATAAACACCAGTGTGGATGTAAGTCAGTCGAAATTGGAATGCAGACAGACGAGCATTGCGGAGGATTGTAACAAAAAATAAGAAAACCACAGCTGCAATAGTTGTTCCTAAACTGAATACGAGTCTTGCAAACCCCTTCAAGAATAGTGATTAGGGAACTCAGAAGGCTCATTTTCATGGGAGTGCTGCTATCTTCAAACCTTTTGTTAACGACATAAATGTCAGAAAATGTAGAGAGAGAGAGACTGAGATAGAGGTGCATCTCTCATAAGGTTTGAACTGACGGACATGGAAGAGAGTTCTTTCGTCGGATTTATTGACCCAACCTCCGCCATAGTTTATGTGTAGAGAACAGCACCCAAGAATATGATCTAGATTCTAGACTACCTTATGCCACAGGATATCACAGAGGAGGTTCTGTCATGGCTTGGGCAGCCATATGATATTCTTCAGGCCCAATTATCACCATGCACGATAATGTAGCTGCCAAAGATTATGTACGAATTTTGAGTAAAAAGTTTCGTTCAGTGGAGCAGAGAAAGTTTGTGGAAGGTAATGAATTTATCAGGAAAATAAGTCTTTCCAGTTGATGTTATCCAATCATGGTTTGGTGAACATGCAGATTAGGTTTCATATCTTTCCTTGCCTCCGGAATCGACAAACCTTTCTGAAAGAGTTCCTGTGGTCAATATTGAAGAATAGGGTTCGAGATAACTGTTCATCATCAGCATCCCTACTTTTCATGAGAAATGGTATAACATCCCATTATGCATCACAATGGATTGATATTTGTCAATTTCTAGAAGAATTCAGGCGATTATGAATGTAAAAGGTGATCCAACACCATACTAAGAAATAAATTTATTCATTTACGAGGTGTTACAATAGAGGTGAACTATTTCAGTGTATTCTGAATGTTGCACGTAGCTCACAAAAGAAAAACGAAAAAAAATAGGAGAGCAACAAATGCTGTTCGCAGACGAGTCAGAAAATATATAGAGATCCATGGTGATACCTTTGAAAATTTACTGTATAATAACCAAACTTTTCAAATAAACTTGTTATCCGGCTTGATCATCTCTCTCTCTCTCTCTCTCTCTCTCTC
>SEYY01003287.1:2500-25000 GCA_009176605.1 Armadillidium nasatum
CCTACCCAAATCCCACTGTTCGTTAACTACGCCTAATTGCCAACAAATAGACCTAACCTCCCAAAAAAAACAATGTTCGCTAAGTATATATATATATATATATATATATATATATATATATATATATATATATATATATATATATATATATATATATATATATATATATATATATATATATATATATATATATATATATATATATATATATATATATATATATATATATGATATTGGTGATATCATATTTTCTCATTTGCAGATGCAGATGAACGTTTGACACCGTATCTCGGTCAGTCTTCAGCACAAACTAAATTTAAAAATTTCTATTTTAAAATACAATCAAAATATAAATTTATTAACTATATATAAGATATTTAAAATAATAATAAATGAAATAAAATAAAAATAAAGTAATAATATTGATATTGAAATAAAGAAAAATAAAAAGGCCGGACTATTTTTGGAAAAAGGACTTCATTATTTAGTGAAAAAAACAAAAAAGACAATAGAAGAGGCGTGATCAATTAAGGATGGGTAATGTGTTTTTATACATAAAACTCCAATATCTATGATCAAAAGGGAATATGCATGTTGAAGGATAGAGAAATTAGAAGAAGAAAATGGGCAGTTATCTTCATGGTCTTTTATGGCAGAGTGTAAAGGAGAACAAAGAGGAAGGTCTGTTCTAGAGGGAACTCCTCTATGGTTATCATCTTCACTTTTAATTGTAGACCAGTTTGGCCTACATTTCGGCGCATTACAGCTGGAACACTTAAACAAATAAATAATTGAGTATGAATTGAGAGAGAGTTATAATTTATAAGAATGAACTGACTTTGCGAGAACGTAGCTTCAATCATAGTAAGAATATTTCTATTAAGTTAAGATGTAAGTGATCCTATATACGGAACTTTAAGTATATTTTTTGTTTGGATAGAGTAGGAAAATAAAGAGTGGGTCTGAAGATATTACTGAGAAACTCGTTAATACTTTTTTAAACTTGGAACTTTGAGAATAAATTAATTTTAAAATATTCCATTTCTGTATGGAATATATATATATATATATATATATATATATATATATATATATATATATATATATATATATATATATATATATATATATATATATATATATATATATATATATATATATATATATATATATATATATATATATATATATATATATATATATATATATATAAAGCAACCTTTTCGTACTAGAAACTCGTAGCACAAGTTATTTGTTTCAAATCCCTACGCGTAGTTCCAGTCGAAGTTGCAACTTGTATTTTGTTAGTTTTAGCAACCTGGTAGAGCGCGAAGGTCGTACGAAAAAAATCCACTACTGTGAACGACACAATTACCAAAATTACGATGTCTAAAGCAAATCAGCCTACAACTCAAGAGAACATACATTCTACAGAAACGTACCTCTGTTCGATGTTAAGAAAAGTTCAAGTTTTCGTCTCTTGAAGAAAGTTTTTTGCTTCTTCGTGGAATGTTGGAAAAAAAGTATTTTTCTCCTCCAGCGTTTCAGGCTTGGTTAGTTTTAAAATTGGCCAAAGCTTTCCAGTATATTATTGCAACGTTACGATATGCCCGGGCAAATTTTATCGAAGTGGACAAGTTATAATTTAAACAACACTATGACTTTAAACTTTCACAAATTTAGGTTTTAATCAAATGGACGAAAAATCACAAAAAGCAACAAATATTATGTGACGAAAATAACGAATTTATCACTAAAAAAATTATATCGAAAGCACACACGAAATATAACCTCTTTACAGTACAAATCCAGATGGTCGGAAAAAAAAACTCTTACGACTTTTTTTAATGAGCAAGATTTGAAATCCTTACGCGTCACATGTCATGTTTATTATGACGTATGATAAAGCTTAACTTTACCAAACTTTTAACTATTGCTTTAGGCCAATATTCAATTTAAACAATGAATTTAAAACTACATCTGCTTTCCATATATAGAATAAAGAAAATAACCTATTTTATTCTATAAGTTGAACGTGATGCTTATATATATATATATATATATATATATATATATATATATATATATATATATATATATATATATATATATATATATATATATATATATATATATATATATATATATATATATATATATATATATATATATATATATATATATATATAGAATCACATCGGTTACACATTTTGCAATCCCCGAAAGACCCTTTCCACTTATATATACAGGGTGTATCATTAATATTGCGAAAAAATCCAGTATGATATTCCTTGCAGAAATATAAGATAATATGTGAAGATAAACATTTCACCGAAAACACCTCGTTTCCAAGATACAAGGTAATGGAACCTATTGAGAAATGAAGTTACAATAAACAGGAAAGTAAATTTGCAGACGTAATTAACAATTTCATTCAATTAATTTAATATAAGAATACGGTAAAGGTGTAGATTGTTTCTGACTTTCGATTGTCCGAAAATATCGATAATCGAAAATATCGGGGAGGCCTAACGTAAATAAACAAGAACTTTGCCGAGAATTAGAGGTCTACGGCCCTATTACACTAGACAGACACATTTATTATTACTTAATTTTCTAGCAGAACCTAATTCGACTTATCATAACCTGAACTACCGAAATTGCCGTAAAAAGAGGCCTAACCTACACAAGAATTTGCCGTAAAAGAGACCTAACGTACACAAGAACGTTTGCACGACATAATAGCCTAGGGCTAATTGTAGGTATTAAAGTATCGATTAAAATAAAATATCGACAAAAAAATATCGATATAAAAAATATCGAAAGTCAGAAACAATCTACACCTAAGCCTAAGAATACATACATTACTACACAGAGGAAAATATACAACAGAAATAGAACAAAGCAATGGTGCACGAAGGTTATAACAAATGTTGAAAATGAGCACCCCCAGCGGCAATACAAGCCTCTATTCTGCGACGCATTGATTGGCGGACACGTTCAAATATACCGTGTGTGTGCTGAATTGTGTCACAACATTCGATTATGCGAGCCCTTAATACTTCGGAACTCTCAAATATTGTTCCATAAACCAAATGTTTCAGGTGCCCCCACAAGAAGAAATCCAATGCATTTAGGTCTGGAGACCGTGGAGGCCAAGGTTCTGTACCTCCCCTACCTATCCAACGGCGTGGATATACAGTGTTCAAATAGTTACGGGCAACTGAACAAAAATGAGCCGGAGCGCCGTCGTGCATGAAATACATTTTCGAATCTTAATTGCAATGGGACGTCTTCCAGGAGTGTAGGCAGGTCATGTTCAAGAAAGTGGCGATGCACATCTCCAGTAAGCCTCGCTGGTAAAAAGAATGGACTTATCAAATGGTCACCAACAATTCCGACCCAAACATTCAATGAAAACTGGTGTTGATAGCGGCTTTCAACTATTGCATGTGGGTTCTCATCCGCCCATATGTGATTGTTGTGGAAGTTCGATATGGCGTCTCTGGAAAAATTTGCCTCATCGGTGAAGAATACTTCTGCTAAGTGGTGAGGGTTGTGTGCAATTTTCTGTTGCATCCATCGACACAAAGCTACTCTAGCAGGAAAATCAGTTGGTAAAAGTGCCTGCACATGTTGGATGTGATAAGGGTACAGAAGTTGATTTTTCAATACCCTGAAAACTGTCGAATGACTTACATGCAGTGTTGCAGCAATCTTTCTAGTACTTGTTGTAGGACTGTTCTCAAGTTCTTGGAGAACCTGTTCTTCGACATCTGGAGTTGATACTGTGCGAGGGCGCCCGTTTCCATTGGTAAGTTTTTTAAAACTTCCTGTTTCTCCAAGACGTTGATGGAGACGTGCAAACATAGTATGATGCGGTATAACACGATTAGGGTACATTTCTTCATAGAGACGCATGGCTGCTAATGAATTACCGTTCGCACGACCGTAAACAAAATGCATATCGCACATTTCACTGTGTAATTCATTTTAAAAGTATGAGAATCACTTGACCACAGCACTTGACGCGACAAGGACTAGTTTATGCATAAATGAAGCAAGATACGCAACTAGTAAATAACAGGTAGGTTACCCTTCACACGGTATACTATTTTTGCTTATTATTGAAGGTTGTGATGTGGCACGGGACGGACAATGGAATATATCGGGTATATCCAACATACGTTTCCTCACCTTGTCTCTTGGAAACGGGACGTTTTCGGTTAAAGGTTTATTGACAAAAAGTATCTTACATTTCTGCAAGGAATATCATACTGGATTTTTTCGCAATATTAATGATACACCCTGTATATATATATATATATATATATATATATATATATATATATATATATATATATATATATATATATATATATATATATATATATATATATATATATATATATATATATATATATATATATATATATATATATATATAAGTGAAAATAGCATTAGTCCCACTAATATGGAAAGGAATATTTGATTATGGATGCTATATTAAATTAGACGTATATATATGAATTCATTTAATATCCTTTTCACAAGGTGTAATTTCAAATTGCATGAAATTAATTTAAAATTATTTTGACCAAAATTTAATTTGGATATAAGTACTTTGAAAGTATTTATTACCAAAAATGTCTAATTATATATATATATATATATATATATATATATATATATATATATATATATATATATATATATATATATATATATATATATATATATATATATATATATATATATATATATATATGGTAAAGGTTAGGAAGCTTTCTGAGTTTCGATATTTGGAAAATATCGATATTCGAAAATATCGATATATCGAAACATCGATATGCCAATTCAAATATTATTCTAATTATTTTTATAATTATTATTATTTAGTTTTCTAGCGTACTTATTTCGACTTATCATAACCTGAATTACCGAAGTTGCCGTAAAATACAGGCCTAACCTATACAAGAACGTTGCAGTGAGATACCGATTAAAATCGAAATTTCAAAATATCGATATAAAAAATATCGAAGCTCAGAAAGCTTCTTAACCTAAGCCTATATATATATATATATATATATATATATATATATATATATATATATATATATATATATATATATATATATATATATATATATATATATATATATATATATATATATATATATATATATATATATATATATATATATATATATATATATATCTGTCCTATCCCCAACACTTTTTCTACTATTCATTAATGATCTTCTCTCTGTTACTTCATCTCCTATCCACTCCTATGCTGATGACTCCACCCTTCATTACTCTTTTCAATTTGAAAGGCGCCCCTCTCAACAACAGTTAACTAGACGCAAGGAGGGTTGCCTTGGAGCAGCTGACCTCTGATCTATCTCGTATTTCTAATTGGGGCAGAGAGAACATGGTTGTTTTCAATGCCACCAAAACTCAATTCCTCCATCTCTCCACTCGACACAATCTTCCACACAACTATGATATCTTCTTCGAAAACACTCAACTCAGACCTTCATCTGTTCTTAATATTCTCGGTGTTTCCTTTTCTCGTGATCTTTCTTGGAAAGATCACATTACCTCTCTTTCTAAACAAGCTTCTAAGAGGTTGGGTGTTCTGAGGCGCCTTCAGTATTTCTTCACTCCACCCCAGTTGCTTGCTCTGTATAGGGGTGTTGTTCGCCCCTGTATGGAGTATGCTTCAGATATCTGGGGTGGTTCCACACATACAGCTCTCCTAGAGAAGGTGGAGTCTAGGGCATTTCGTCTCATCAACTCTCCTGCTCTTACTAACTCTCTTCAATCTCTTTCTGCCCGTCGAATTGTTGCATCACTCTCTCTTTATTATCGCTATTACAATGGACACTGCTCTTCTGAACTCTCTCGTCGCATACCTCCTCCTCTGAGAAGGGCTCGTGCGACTCGACTTTCCACACAGTCTCATCCTTTCTCTGTCCAACTCTCTGACCCCAGGCTTAACCGCTATGCTCTGTCCTACATGTACTCTACTGGTAAAGTCTGGAACACACTCCCTTCTTCTATTTTTCCAACTTCCTATGACTTACACACCTTCAAACGTCGTGTATCGGGACATGTCGGCCTTTAGTTTGACCAGGCTTCCGTCTTTTCCCCCAACTCTGGTGGAATTTTGGTAGGCCTCTCTGGCCTTTGCCCACCAAAGAGGTGAAAAAAAAAAAATAATATATATATATATATATATATATATATATATATTATATATATATATATATATATATATATATATATATATATATATATATATATATATATATATATATATATATATATATATATATATATATATATATATATATATATACCGCTCCCAGGAGGGGTCTAAAATCATGTCAGCAGGGCCAGCACTCTTCTCCATCAGTTCTTGCAATAGACTGCATTCTGTCTTCTCAAAGATTCTTCCACTGAGTCCTTCCATCTCTTCCTTTCGGTCTTGCTCCTCCCGGCCTCCACTCCCATCTCCTCTTGGCTACTCTCTCCTCCTGCATTCTCTCTAAGTGTCCCCACCACCTCATTCTGGCTGCGTCCATTTTATTCAGCATAGCCTAAACACTGACCTCCTCTCTTATTCTATCGTTTCTCAATCTGTCTTTTCTATTATTATTCTTAATAAATAAAATAAAAAAAAAACAAAAAAAAAAACTTTTTAATACTCTAGGACCAGCCTCGGAAGTTGATAGATTTACAAGGAAAAGACCTCAGAAACGATTTTGGACTAGAAATTGGAATAGCGCTTCTTTCGAAATTAGATGCTCAACTTTGAACATTGCAACGTATAGCCGTAAAGAGGAGATCCTGGATAGGATGGAGAGAAGAATTGACGTGATGGGAATGGCGGAGATGCGTATGAGAGGAGAGGAGAGAGTGGAAGAGATTTGGGAGGAGGATATGTGTTGATGTATAATGGGGTGGAGGAAAGTTTTAGGAAACACGGAGTGGGATTTATAATAGGACCATGGATGACGGCACACCTATAAAGTATGGAAGTCATACATTAGAGACTAGTAGGTGCACTTTTAAAATCGAAGGAAGGAGGTACCATTTCTACCAAGTGTACGCACCACAGCAAGGACATTCAGAGGAGGAAAGGAGACAATTCAAAGAAATGTTGGAGTAGTGTGGAAGGTGGGAGAAGAGAGTGGGAAACTGTGTTGTTGATGGAAGACTTCAACGCAAGGTTGGGAAGGAGGAAAAATGAAGTGGAAAAAGTGTTGGGACCATATGGTGAGGAGGTGAGAAATAAGGATGGAGAGATGCTGATGGATTTCTGCTTGAGAAAAGTAATGAAGATAATGAATGGCTTCTTTCAACAGAGATTTCACACAGGTTCACCAGATACAAGGTTTAATAGCAACACAGATGAATTCGACCAAAGATCCATTATCAACTATATAATATCAACAGAGAGAAAGATGGTAAAAAATGTGAAGGTCATTCCAGGAATATCAATAAATTCGGACCATAGATTAGTGGTGACAGATATACGAATAAGGATGGAGAGAATACAAAATAAATAGAAGTGCTTTTAAAGTAGAATTATTGAGAGAATGGAAAGAAAAGAAAATATATTGAAAAGATAAGGGAAAATTTGGAACAAATGGAATAAGTGGGAGAGAGTAGGGAGATTCAAGAAACAGTGAGAAGAGTAGCAGATGAGACACTAGGTAGAAGATGGATGGGAGGAACGAGGAAAAGGCACACGAAGTGGTGGGGGGAGGAGATGAAGGAAGCAATATACGAAGGAAAACGGTCATGATAAGAAGGTGGCTGAAAAACAGAACAGCATAGGAGAGAGAGTTGTATGTTGAATCCAGGAATGAAGCAGAGAGGGTGAAAATAAGAGTAAAGGAGGAAGCAGCTGGTAGGGAGGCTGAAGAGATGATGGAGGATTTGAGAACAGGAAAGAAGATCTTTAAATTGGCAAAAACATATAGAGGGTCAAAGAGGAAAAGAGGTAATATCAAGAATAAGTAGGGTAAAGTTTTGGTGAGGCCAACGGATATAAAGATGGACTGAACACTTCAGAGAGGTGTTAAACATGAATGATATGGAGGAAGTGGGAGAGCATATATATATATCGGATATTTGTCAACTAAACATTTAAAGAAATACAAAAAATCCACTATTAAATTAATTGTGTTACACACACATCTCAAATCTGGTTTAACTTTTTCATTTGTTTGTCAAATAGGATATATATATATATATATATATATATATATATATATATATATATATATATATATATATATATATATATATATATATATATATATATATATATATATATAGGCCCCTACATATAATTCAAAACATTAAAATATCATGTTTATCTTTATGTAAACCATAAAATCCATCAAAATATAACAAGAACTACGTTTCGGCCCCTGAACATAAGAGTCCTCATCAAGTTAATATATATATATATATATATATATATATATATATATATATATATATATATATATATATATATATATATATATATATATATATATATATATATATATATATATATATATATAAACTTATTTAAGTGCCAAGGGAGTTACTTTTTTATCCTCTAAAGATCAAAAACTTTGTTTAAAAAATGACAGCTGAGCGAGTCGAAGGCTGCGCGATAAAAGGAAAAAAAAAAAAAGAAAAGAATATTTTTTCTCTCACTTAATAAAAATATTCCTTATTTAAGTTTTTTCTTTTTTTTTTTTTAATATTCTGTTTTTAGTTGCTTTTTATTATGCAATTTTTTAATATTTCACTCTGTTGGAATTCTTACTCGTGTATTTTAATCTCTTTTGTAAGCCGTGGAAAGAATATTTTATGGAAAATAAGGTTATAATATTTTCTATTAGAATATAAATGCTTGGAAAGGTTATATATATATATATATATATATATATATATATATATATATATATATATATATATATATATATATATATATATATATATATATATATATATATATATATATATATATATATATATATATATATATATATATATATATATATATATTGATTTTACTCACATATTTCTTGATTTTTTTTATGCTACGGTGAAGATTTCTTTGAGAATACGGCTCCATTTAGAAGTCTTCAAAATTTAGGCCTTTTCAATAGATAACAATGTTCTGCTAAAGATCAGAAATTTTTTTTTTTTTTTTTTTTTTTTTTTTTGCCACCACTTACATGCAGAGACTTTTTCCAAGAAGGTTCATAAATAAAACACAAAAGAAAAAGAAAATTCACTCTAACCCGAACCTAACACAAATCTCTCAGGTGGCCACAGACGGAAGCACTAAAGAGAAGAAGATTGAATGTAGAAGGAAAAACAGATGATGGTAAGGAGTTCCACAGAACAGGCGGCTAGAATGGAAGGGCTACAATGAGCATCATGGGGTTTCCAGTATTCACACAAAATTCTCCTCTTTTTTCAAAAGAAGTTTAAAACTAGAAAAAAAGAAGATAGTAGTTTGACTTTAAATTTTGACAATGCTTTTTGGTAAATTAAAAACAAGTCTCAGGGTTAAGTGAAAATAAATTGCTTAAGAAATATAACGAAGTGTTTAGCCCACAAAAACATTGATGGTAGTATTGTTTATAAGGGCATTTTAACTAAAAATAATTCTTTTTTTTTTTAATCCCAATTTTCTGTTATAAGATCTAATGTAGGAATTGTTACAACAAAAATTGTGGTCAATCCCCATTACCAAACTATTTAAAAAGGATGTAACATTAAATGATGTAATTGGAGACTGCGACTCATTCCCATCTCATATATAGAATTTTAATATTAAGTAAGTATGGTAGTCTTACTCTCTCATACATTGGGAAAAACCCTTTCTCATGTTATATCTCGCAAAAAAAATCTAACAAGAAGGTACGTAAATTGCTACGACTGACGGATATCAATAAGCTTGTGTCAAATTCTAAATCTTATCTGTAATAGGTTTAATAAATTTTGTTTAGGTAATAACAGTTGAAATTTCTTACTTCAAGAGGCTTTTAACTCCATTTTTCAGTCTAAAAGTATTGAGGAAGGCAGTTAATTTGCCCAAAGATTTTATATGAACAATCTTTGTTTTACCTCAGAAAATTTTAATTATTTTAAAACATTTTCATTCATTTTTGGAGAATTTAAATCCTCATAGTTTTCATCTTTGTCAGTGCCCTTCTAGTTGGCCTAAAGATGAAGTACTGTTTGAAGAGTTTGGGGTAGAGTATTCAGAAATTTCTTTAAAAAAAAAAAATTTCATGCTACTCATGCAATTGGGAAAAGGATTGTTCGTTTCTTAAATTACTTTAAAATATTTAATTGTGCTAAATTTGCAACAGAAATTTTAAGTTGTGTTCAAGGTTTGTTTCACACTTTTCAACTTTTTAACTCCATTGGCTTTTATTAAAAATTTTTATGCAGAAAATAAAATTTCAAATTTAAGATTGGAATGACCTAGTCTTGCTAAATCTTTTAAAAGAGCGGCAATTTTATTGCAAAGACTTATCAAAATTAAATAATTTTTCATTTTCAAGGATGGCTTTAAACCCAAAAAATTTTAAAACCATTTAACAAATTATACATTAAATATTCTTTTCGTGATGCTAGTAGCATAGTATTTGGAGTTTGCATTTATTTACTTAAAGGTGAATAATTCAAAATACATTTTTGTTAAGTATTCAGTCGATCAAAGAGTATTCAATCGGTCAACTTGAACTTTTAGAAATGTGTTTTGATATTATTTTAACTAAATATCTAAATGGAACCTATAAGGCACATGATAAGGTTTTTAATATCAAAACATACTAAAGACGAAATCTGCTTTTTATATAAATAATAAAAAAAATTGAAACTCAGAAAAAAAAAATGTTTCATTAACTTTTAAGGAAAAAAAAAATAATTAAAAAAATATTAGAAAAACTTAATTAATTAAAAATTAATTTAAAAATCAATTAAAATTAATTTTAAAAAAATTAGAAAAAAAATGTTTCTCGTGTAAATCTTTCTGTCCTACTTATTTTGTTGCTATCAATTAAAAAGTTCATGAAATTTAAATCTTTCTGACCTACTTATTTTGTTGTTATCATTTAAAAAGTTTATGAAATTTAAAGACTATTAAATAAAAATATCTCTTCTTTAATCTAAAAAAAATGTGGTCCAAAGTTTAGAGTTCTCATCCTTAAGTCTAAAAATTTTAATAAGAATTGAAATAACTAAAACTATCATTTTTTTTTTTTTTTTTTTTTTTTTTTTTAAAGAAACGAAGTACTATGGTTCATTAATAATCTTAAATATTATAAAACTCACAAAAGCAATTCTAAATTTGACTTAATCACATTAAAAACAAAAAGACGTCAGTCAAAAATCACTGAAGTTTTAATTAACAAAGTAGCATCTACCTGTTGGGTCAAGTATATTCAAAGCAAATCTTTTCTTTATAAATCTATAGTAGATATTCCTGTTGGCGATTTGTCTTATCTTCAAAAATGCTTAAATTTCTATTTGGGGGATCATGTGTTGATAGGAATCATGTGCAATTATCGGTATGGTGGCACTTTCCCCTATTCTCGAGGGTTAGTCCTTGTTAACCTTCAACGAGAAATAGAAACAATATCTTAAATTTAAGCCTTTAAATAGTAAAGTGGAGTTTTGGCATGAAGCGTATCTTCCTCCGGAATCCACTTTCACCAAAAATTTCTCCAATACCCAACGAAAAAGGTTAAACTCGACCGCTGAGTACAGTTTGGTAAAAGTTTAAGCAAATTGCTATGAATAAAAAGAGGGAAGATCAATATTTATTATTACATAGACATTATTTTGGTAACTTCACTAGCATATTCCTCTTTTATATTGTTATTAATTTCACACACACACACACACACACACACATATATATATATATATATATATATATATATATATATATATATATATATATATATATATATATATATATATATATATATATATATATATATATATATATATATATATATATATATATATATATATTAGAATAACTTATATGCATCATAATTATATGATATTTTATATCTTTGCCACATTATTAACTTTAAAGATTTTCAAATTCTTATGAAAACTAAATATAACACGTAATAGAGAGAAATAATGAAAAAGTAAATCTTAAAATTTATTATATTTTGTTTTCATAAGAATTTGAAGTTTTGTCAGTTATGGTGAAAAAGATATAAAATATTAAATTATCATATAAAAAAATTATATCAAATTGATATAAAAAATTCTATCAAAGTGCTCTGATTGAAAAGTTAATCATTGATGGCATAAAATTTTCGTTTCTAAGAGAAACCTTGGCTTGATAGAAAAATTTACATCAACTTGACATTATATTTTTTTCTGTGATACAAAACTGTTCATAATACGTCTGCAAGAGAAGTTTGTGATGACGTAAACTGTTTACCAAATTATTATCAGCGTTTTATATACGAAGCAACAACCATTTAAATCTACTTCATTTTCTCTCTCATTTTCTACTTTTTTTTTTCCTTCTTTCATTTTACGTCTTGACGTATAAAAATTTAACTCTCGTTTTATTAACATTTCAGGGTTATCTGCTTCGGAGAATATGACACGCAATCAATGCCAACACACTTCTTCACTTCTTTGATCTTTGCAAACTTGAATAAGAATTCAGTTTGAAGGGACACCTACAATATATATATATATATATTATATATATATATATATATATATATATATATATATATATATATATATATATATATATATATATATATATATATATATATATATATATATCACTTTTCATTAATGACCTTCTATCTATTACTTCATCACCTATCCACTTCAATGCTGATGACTTCACCCTTCATAACTCCTTTCACTTTCAAAGACGCCCAATAAACAGCAGCTAATTATTGTAAGAAGACGGGCCTTGGAACAACTGACCTCTGATCTATTCTGTATTTCATTAGGGTAGAGAAAATATGGTCGCTTTCAATGCCTCAAAAACTCAATTCCTCCATCTTTCCACTCGTAACAATCTTCCACACAACCATGATATCTTCTTCGATAACATACAACTCAAACCTTCATCTATTCTTAATATTCTCGTTGTATCTTTTACTCGTGATCTTTCTTGGAAAGATCACATTACTTTCTCTTTATAAACAAGCTTCTAAGAGGTTAGGTGTTCTGAGGCGCCTTCAAAATTTTTTCACGCCACTCCAGTTGCTTGCTTCTCTATAGGGATGTTGTCTGCCCCTGTATAGAGTAAGCTTCACACATCTGGGGTGGTTCCACTCGTAGAGCTCTCCTTGAGAAGGTGGAGTCTAAGGCTTTTCGTCTCATCAACTCTCTCGCTCTCATTAACTCTCTCCAATTTCTTTCAGCTCGTCGAACTGTTGCGTCACTCTCTATACTATCGCTATTACAACGGACACTGCTCTTCTGAACTCTCCTGTCGCATACCTCCTCCATTGAGAAGAGCTTGTGCGACGCGCTTGTGTACAGATTCACATCCTCTCTCTGTCCAACAGACTTAACAGCTATGCTCAATCTTACATGTACTCTACTGGTAAATTCTGGAACACTCCTCCTTCACCTATTTTCCTGACTTCCTTTCACTTGACACTTTTAAACGCCGTGTATTGGATCATGTCGGCCAATGATGGACAGATTTCCGAATTTTCCCCAACTCTGGTGGAAATTGATAGGCCTCTGGTCCTTTTCCCACCAGAGCATATATATATATATATATAAAAAAAAAATAATATATATATATTATATATATATATATATATATATATATTATATATATATATATATATATATATATATATATATATATATATATATATATATATATATATATATATATATATATATATATATATAATATATATATAACTGCTACAGATACAGTATGTTTTGTCAGCTGAAAATTTGACTTCTGTACTCAAATTTCAACCCATTAAATATTTCTATTTTTGCTAATATTTGCAGTAAGATTAGAGAAATAGTCTCTCCTCACAACAGAGCCTCTAATTCATCCCCATTTCATTCATAACTAAAGACGATTTTCAAATATTAAATGAATAACATACACAACCCAATCTGGTTATATGTCCCCTTAATAAGGGTAGGGGCGTCATCTTGTTGAACAGGAACGATAACTATCCTAAAATGGAATCTATATATATATATATATATATATATATATATATATATATATATATATATATATATATATATATATATATATATATATATATATATATATATATATATATATATATATATATATATATATATATATATATATATATATATATGAATAAAACCATAAATTTGATAGTTCACTTTATATAAATTTTATTTTTTAGTGGAGTATTTTAAACTAAATACAAAAATTCCTACAATTTCGACAAATTTCATGCTTATTTTTACGGAATTTTGAGTTCGGAACGACTCAGATATGATTTTAAACTTGGAAATATTAAGAAAAATTTAAATACTACAGATTAAAATTACTTAATTAACCGCAATGTACGTTGTAAATAAGAACAAATGACACATTTATGTGTTTGGTTCAATCTTTTAAAAATTAAAAACTTGTACATTTTTTGAACAAGAAATTGAATTATTTCAAGAGTTTCAAAATGAAGAACAAAGTTGCATGTTATATTATGTAAGAGAAAGTTTTAATTTTAGGAATTTGAAGTTTTTTCTTTCTTTCTTAAGAATGCTTAAGAATCTACGACTATTTTTCTGGAAAGAGCTTTCTTTACCCTTTCATCTAAACCTCTTAAAATGTTCTATTAACTAGAAAGGTAATATGACACAATGCTATGGTAACGGTAACTAAAGCTTCTGCTATTATTAGATGGCGTATTGCAGTTAGATCGATCTATATTTTTATATTGCAAATCATTAATTGCAGTTGGATGATAGCTATAGTTATTCCTTACTAATGAATTACAAGTTTTGTTGTTGAACAATTGAATTGTAAGAATATTTTTCGTACTTTTATTTACATTCAAAATAGGTTATTTAACATAAATCTAATTAATTAACTTCTGCTTCCATAGATTCATAAATACCAAAATAAAATATTTTTCCTCCTAAAGTGACTTTTTTATTTATCACACGCAATATATATATATATATATATATATATATATATATATATATATATAATATATATATATATATATATATATATATATATATATATATATATATATATATATATATACAAGGTGTGATAAAAAGATACGGTGAAAATAATAATAATATTACTAAGAAAGTAAAACTCGAAAGTAAAAAACTCGCGGATCAGAAGCGAGCTGTGGCACGGCGCGTGGTCGTGAAGGAGGAGGAACCCATTTAACTGGCCTCTTTCTCCGTACATCGTTTCGCAGACGTTCCAGTACGCCCTTGTAATATTCGGAGTTTACAGTCGAACGAACTCTGATCGCACTATGCTCTCACTAATTATCAAAAAAAAAAAATTTTGCATGACCTTGACGTTCGACTTTGACTGACGTGCCTTTTTAGGGCGAGGAGAGGCACTCGTTTTCCACTGCGAACTCTGAATTTTTGTCTCAGGGTCATAGCCATTCACCTAACTTTCATCTCCGGTTATAATTTTAGCCATGAAGTCAGGATCTGCATCAAGACGATCCTTCAATTCCACGCAAACTGACACACGATTTTCCTTCTGTTCGTTAGTCAAAAGTCTGGGAACAAATTCCTCACTCACTCGTCTCATTTGCAAATTATCTGTTAAAATACTTTGCACGGACCCGTACGACCGTACGAGATGTTCAGTTCTTTGTTAAGCTCTCGAATAGTCAATCGCATACTTGAACGAACCATTTTTGCCACTTTCGTCAGTTTTTGAGGTTGAAGGACGTCCCGACCGTTGTCAGTCTTCAACAGACTTATTTCCGCTTTTAAATAGCCCATAACACTTGTAAACAGTCTTCAGAATCACCACATTATCGCCATACACAAATTTTAACATTTCATGAGCTTCTTCGGCACTTTTTTTGCAACTTACAACAGAACTTAATTTTAACACATTCTAAATCCATGATGCACAACAGACACGGTAAACACGACCTCACTCTTCCTGCTCTCGAGGCCGATTGATGATTCACAACTTGTTCAAACCAGACACTGACTATCTCGAAGGATCAGACTATCGAACATTTTACTTCATATGGATGTAGCGTCTTCAGTTGCTGCTATACAATTTCATTTACCGTATATTAGGGTTGGCCGAGCTCCGGAATTTTCCGCACCGCACCGCACCACACCGCACCAGGTCGTCGTGCACCGCACCGCACCAGTTGGCGTTCATTGCGCACCACACCGCACCGCACCGGAAGCAAAATGCAGTGCACCGCACCGCACCGCACCAAAAGCTAAACTAAGCGCACCGCACCGCACCGAAATCAGCGCACCACGCACCGCACCGCACCGACATATACAATTAAAGCATATATATATATATATATATATATATATATATATATATATATATATATATATATATATATATATATATATATATATATATATATATATATATATATATTATATATATATATATATATATAATATATATATATATATTATATATATATATATATATATATATATATATATATTATATATATATATATATATATATATATATATATATATATATATATATATATATATATATATTATATATATATATATATATATATATATATATATATATATATATATATATATATATATATATATATATATATATATATATATATATATATATATATATATATATATATATATATATATATATATATATATATATATATATATATATATATATATATATATATATATATATATATATATATATATATATATATATATATATATATATATATATATATATATATATATATATATTATTTCACCTCTGGTGGGCAAAGGCTAGAGGCCTACTAAAATTCCACCAGAGTTAGGGGGAAAGACAGAAGCCTGGTCAAATTAAAGGTCGACGTGACCTGATACACGATGTTTGAACGTGTGTAAGTAATAGGAAGTTGAAAAATAGAAGAAAGGAGTGTGTTCAAGACTTTACCAGTAGAGTACATGTAAGACAGAGCATAGCGGTTAAGTCTGGGGTCAGAGAGTTGGACAGAGAAAGGATGAGACTGTGTAGAAAGTCGAGTCGCACGAGCCCTTCTCAGTGGAGGAGGTATGCGACGAGAGAGTTCAGAAGAGCAGTGTCCATTGTAATAGCGATAGTATAGAGAGTGACGCAACAATTCGACGGCAGAAAGAGATTGAAGAGAGTTAGTAAGAGCAGGAGAGTTGATGAGACGAAAAGCCCTAGACTCCACCTTCTCAAGGAGAGCTGTATGAGTGGAACCACCCCAGATGTGTGAAGCATACTCCATACAGGGGCGAACAACACCCCTATACAGAGCAAGCAACTGGGGTGGAGTGAAGAAATACTGAAGGCGCCTCAGAACACCCAACCTCTTAGAAGCTTGTTTAGAAAGAGAAGGTAATGTGATCTTTCCAAGAAAGATCACGAGAAAAAGAAACACCGAGAATATTAAGAACAGATGAAGGTTTGAGTTGAGTGTTTTCGAAGAAGATATCATAGTTGTGTGGAAGATTGTGTCGAGTAGAGAGATGGAGGAATTGAGTTTTTGAGGCATTGAAAACAACCATGTTTTCTCTGCCCCAATTTGAAATACGAGAAAGATCAGAGGTCAGCTGCTCCAAGGCAACCCTCCTTGCGTCTATAACTGTTGTTGAGAGGGGCGCCTTTCAAAATTGAAAAGAGTAATGAAGGGTGGAGTCATCAGCATAGGAGTGGATAGGAGATGAAGTAAATAGAGAGAAGGTCATTAATGAAAAGTAGAAAAAGTGTTGGGGATAGGACAGATCCTTGAGGAACACCACTATTAATAGATTTATAGGATGAACGGTGGCCGTCTACAACACCTGCTATAGAACGACCGGAAAAAATCATAGAGAAGGTCACAGAGAGAAGGATAGATTCCGAAAGAGGGAAGTTTGGAAATCAAAGCTTTGTGCCAGACTCTATCGAAGCTTTCGATATGTCCAGCGCGACAGCAAAAGATTCACCGAAATGCCGAAGAGCGGAGGACCAAGAGTCAGAGAGAAGGGAAAGAAGATCACCAGTAGAGCGTTTCTTACGAAAGCCATACTGGCGATCAGAGATAAGATTAGAAGAATTGAGATGTTTCCAAATCTTCCTGTTAAGGATAGATTCGAAAACTTTAGAAAGAACGGAGGTTAAAGAAATTGGACGATAGTTAGAGGGTTGAGAGGGGTCCCCTTCTTCGGCACAGGCTGAATGAGCGCACGTTTCCAGCAAGAAGGGAAGGTTGAAGTAGAAAGACATAGGCGAAATAGTTTACCAAGGCAGGGTGCAAGCTCGGAAGCACAAGTTTTGAGAACCACAGGAGAATACCATCAGGACCGTACGCCTTCTTAGTGTAAAGCTCAGAGAGAGCAGAAATGACATCTTTAGAAGAAATTATAATTTTAGGCATAAATGAGTTGGAGGGGGTTGAAGGAGTAGGAACAGCTCCGGAATCGTCTAAGGTTGAATTAAAGGCAAAAGTTTGAGCAAAGAGTTCAGCTTTAGAGGAAGGCAAAACGGCAGTTGTACCGTCAGAAGATACTAGAGGAGGGAAAGAGGAAGAAGCAAAGTTAGAGTTGACATTTTTTGCAAAATGCCAGAAAGGGCGAGAGAAAGAGAACCAGAAAGATTATTGCATTTTCTACGGAGAAAAGAGTTTTTAGTATCTACGAAGAATAGATTTTGCACGATTCCGGGATGAAATATAAGTTGCGAAGTTTCTGGAGTTTGAAGACGACGGTAATCCTGAAGGCAGCATCCCTGCGGCGGATAGCACGAGAACAAGCAGAGTTAAACCAAGGTTTGTTAGGTTTAGTAGAAGGGAAAGAATATGGAATGTACGCCTCCATGCCAGAGAGAATCACCTCGGTTATGCGCTCTGCACACTCCGAGGGACCCCTCCCACGGAAACAGTAATCATTCCATGGAAAATCAGAAAAGTACGACCGCAAGTCAGACCAGTTAGTGGCACCGAAATGCCACAAACGTCTTCCTCGCCGAAGGCGGGGGCTGTTCTTGCGGAAGACTTGAAGAGACAGAACAAGATACAGAGATAAGAAGGTGATCGGATGAACCCAGAGGAGGAAAGAGTTTAACAGTATAAGGAGAAGGATAAGAAGTTAGGAAAAGATCTAGTATGTTGGGTTCATCACCAAGGGATACGGGTAGGGAGATGCACCAACTGCTCAAGGTTGTTCTGGATAGAAAATTGGAAGGCGAGTTCACCAGCTGGATCATGAGAACTAGATGAAAGCCATTGGCGGTGGTGAACATTGAAATCACCTAAAATGATGATTTCGGAGAAAGGAGAAGAAGGAAGAATGTGTTCTATTTTGGAGTTAAGATAGTCGAAGAATTTTGGATAGTCTGTAGAGTTAGGAGACAAGTAGACAGAACAAATGAATTTAGTTTTGGAGTTCCAAAAAAGTTTAAGGTAAAGAATTCAAAAGATTCAAAATTAGAGACACAAGAAAGGACAACATCATTTATATATATTTGAGAATATATATTATATATATATATATATATATATATATTATATATATATATATAATATATATATATATATATATATATATATATATATATATATATATATATATATATATATATATATATATATATAATATATATATAATTATATATATATATATATATATATATATATATATATATATATATATATATATATATATATATATATATATATATATATATATACTCTCAACAACAATTAATTAATGCTAGGAGAGTGACCCTGTAGTAGTCATCTTCTGGTCTTTCTCTCAGAGGGGAGAGAAAACATGGGAATTTTCAATCACCAAAACTCTGATCCTCCATCTTTCTACTCGATAGACCATTCAATGCAATTCTGACATCGCCACTCAAACTTTCGTCTGTCCTTAAATATTCTCGCTATTTCTTTTTCTCGTAATCTTTCTTTAAAGGATTACAATATGAAAACAATCTTCTATGATGTTTAATTTCTGGGGCTCCTTTGAAATTTGTTTACTTTTCACAGGTGTCTTGTTTTCACTGTATAGAGTACGTTTCACACATCTGGGATAGTCCCACTCATGTTGCTCTTGAAAAGATAGAATCTAAGTCTTTTCAGTTCTTTCACACTAATTCTCTTCAATCTCTTTGCGCACGTCAAAGTTCTGTTACTTTCCATTCTATCGCTCATTACAACAGCACTGCTCTATTGAACTCTACTATCGCATACCTCCTTCAATGAAACAGGATAGTGAGACACGTCTTTTACAATCTATTTCATTTTTCTGTCGAGGAAATTTCGAGAGGAAATGAGGAAGGTGGAATAAAGATATTAACTTTAACACTTCTGTCAATACCTTGAAATATGAACAATTATATATATATATATATATATATATATATATATATATATATATATATATATATATATATATATATATATATATATATATATATATATATATATATATAATATATATATATATATTTTATATATATATATATATATATATATATATAATATATATATATATATATATATATATATATATATATATATATATATATATATATATATATATATATCTGACAAACAGATGATTATCGCAGGATACATCACTTCGGTGCGGTGCGCACCAGAGGCACCACACCACGCACCGCACCGCACCGCACCGTTGATTTTCCTTTGCGCACCGCACCGCACCGCACTTTTAATTTTTCTTTCGCACCGCACCGCACCGCACCAGGTTGCTGAAAATACGTTCCGCACTGCACCGCACCGCACCAAAATGACCGCACACGCACCGCACCGCACCGCACCCGGTGCGTCGGCCAACCCTACCGATTATATAATATATATATATATATATATATATATAATATATAATATATATATAATATTTATATATATATATATATATATATATATATATATTATATATATATATATATATATATATATATATATATATATATATATATATATATATATATATATATATATATATATATATATCATATCCGAGCTTCTCAAAGATGGGGGTCACGTGAGAGGTCAAATTGGTGGCGAGAAATTCTTTTGTATTTATTTGATTTTATTTTTATATGCTAACTGCAAAATGGAGTTGCGAAAAGATTGGTTGGCTTCATGAGAGGGGTTGCGATAAAAAAAAAGTTTGGGAAGCCATGCTCTAGATTAAACAAAACTTTTTTGAAAGTTGTGTATAATATATATATATATATATATATATATATATATATATATATATATATATATATATATATATATATATTATATATATATATATATATATATATATATATATATATATATATATATATATATATATATATATATATATATATATATAGTGTGTGTGTGTATGTGTTTTTTTTTCCTCATGAATTTACGAAATATGTTTGTGTAAATGTCAATTGGGAATTGAAATAATATTCACAAAACGAAATTTTTAGAATTTCTCTTTTTATAAAACAAAAGTATTTCAAGTTTACAAGTTTGCTTTTATCCTAATTTTTTGTAATTTACATTCTTTGTAAATTCACTTATACATTTTCAACATTAAATTGGTAAAACTCTCAAGAGATCTTAATCAAGGAAACAATTATCTTGATTCTCTTTTTATAATTTTATGTTGAACCTTCTAGCGAGGAAAAACTGTAAAAATATTTTCTGACAATGTAGAACATTTTCAAGAGTTTTGACTTGTTAAAATTTAGTCCTTGATTGAATGGATTGTTAGTGGAAAAATAAATTCTATTGTAATCAAAAGCATAAGTGTTTGATAGAGTTGGACTTCATATGTGAGGAAGGATGTTAACTGTTTGTATTGCTTGTATATTTGTGATGTGTAAACAATGAAATTAGTTTACATAAAACCGCACAAACTATATTGTATTACATACCCACAATACATTGGACCACAAGAACATTTACCATAAAACATTCGTACAATACATTTATACATACGGTAACGGAAGCTTATATATATATATATATATATATATATATATATATATATATATATATATATATATATATATATATATATATATATATATAATATATATATATATATATATATATATATATAAGTAGTATAGTTTGCACTTTCGGCGGGTGCTAGATCTAGCAACCTGTCCGGAAAAGGCCCTAACGGAATATTGATTTGCAATTGCAAATCACTCCGCTCAAATTGACCTCATGCTCTTTTCTGACACCGTTTTGGGGGGGGGTTTAACCCATC